>JAKSZP010017743.1:0-43891 GCA_022478985.1 Massospora cicadina | reverse complement strand
CCCAGGTTGATACTAATGGGGTGCAAAACGCCCAGCCTCTTATCTTGGCCCAGGCACTGAAATGAACGATTTATATTACAAACAAAGACAGTTTGATCCAGTTAATTGGAGAGCAAGGGTTCAAATCCTGTTCAAGTTATGAAATTTTAAGTTTGGGTAAAATATGGCTTCAATTGATTACTTGAGTGAAGGCACTTTTGGTGTATTTTACTAAAACGGATGGAAGTGTCTGTTTATTGGAGCATCAAGGCTTGGGTGCACTTCCTCAGAACCTGAATTTCCCCAGCCCACTCTAAATATGTACCCTTGCCTAGGGTACCTTTGGCATAGGCACCATTCGAGGTGCCTTCTTTACCATTCTCCTAATGGCTAGTTCCCTAACAATGTGATTTTACATCCCACATCACCTTGCTGGGAATGAGAGAGTTACAGACACTCCCTTAACAGCCGAGCAATGCAGCAGATAACCCAAGCCTGAAAGGGGTCAATATAGCAATGCCAATCAACACATTCATCAATGAATGTCCCATTATTGGGAATACTCTGAAGCACACTATTAACTCCCTGGATTCTTCCCATATTCACTTAGTAAACTTTATTGATTCTTATTACTCTGAGTGCACTTATTTGGATATTCTGGTCAACAAGGGTAAAGTTGTAGCTATTTTTGATAGTGGAGCACCTGTAAACATTGTTTCTACAAAGGGTAAGAAATTGAAAATAGCTCCAGACATTGACCATCATCAAGAATATGGGACCGCAGGTCATAACAGCACTAAGAGTGAAGGAACTTACAGCGCTTTGCCACTGTGATTTGAAGCTTTGGTAGTAGCCGCACCCACTATAGTGCTTCCAAACACCAATTATGACATATTAATTAGAACTAGTTTTATAAGGACCTATGGGATCTCATGCAATTTTAAAGAAAACATCTTGACATTATTGGGCCAATCACTTCCAATTTATTACTCTCACAACGATATGAAGCCCACAAGCCGTCATAGAAATTTTATCAATATATATTATGCCGATGGGATAATGCCAGTAGGGTATATTTACTGGGGGAATTGAAGCTGCCCCATGCCAACTGCCATAAACAAAAATTGAGGAATACCTCTACGTGTGAATAAGGATGCAACAATAGCTCCAGGCCATCAACTGGTTATGAGGACTGGGACCACACTGGATATTCCAGAAGGACTGTATGGGGAGGTTGTATCCCCGTGGCATCATTCTCAAATGGAACCTAGTGTGGCGCCTGGAATACTTATACTGGGGCACGGAGAGATTGATGTCTTACTAGCAAATTTGACCAGCTGAAATATTAAGGTCAAGAAATATCAAGTAGTCGCTTTTGTGCATTTGTTTCTGAGGGATGAGTTAATATCAGCTGTCAAATTTGGTGACTTATCCAAGTTCAGCTTACTGACTGAAACCCTTGGGGCACATACTATAATATCTTGAGAATCGTTTACCAGATTATCAGAACAACAGAAGGATGAAACACTAGAGTTGTTTGAACGATAATCAGAAATTTTCACCAAAGATGATTAAGAATTAGGTTGTGCAAAAGGAATTCAGCATTTTGTTGATACTGGGGACCATATGCCTATTAGAATGAGGCCAATTTGGCGCCCTAGGGCTTGTGCAAAATAGTTGGTGAAGAGATAGACAAATTGCTGAAAAGAGGAATGATAGTGCCATCCAAAAACCCATGGGCCAGCCCCATTTTAATTGTAAAGAAAAAAGCCAGCAGCAATTGAGTTGTGATTGATTATCAATGCCTCAATGCCATTAAAAAAAGGATTCATATCCATTGACCAGAATTGATAATGCTTTGGACCGTCTGGGAGGGGCGAAGTACTTTACCACAATGGACCTCATCTCAGGTTATTGACAAATTGAGCTGCTACCAGAGGAGCAGGAAAAGTGCGCAACGATTGCTACTCAAGGGATTTTTCAACTGACACGCATGCCACAGGGGCTGTGTAATGCACCAGCAACCTTTAAGCATGCAATGGACATGATTTTGGAGGACCTTAAATTGTCCTGCGTTCTGGTGTACCTGGATGACATCAATGTCTTTTCGCAAACATTTTCCAAACATCTGGAGCATCTTGAACAAGTTTTCAAATGGCTGTTGAAGGCCAAACTGAAGATAAAACCTAGAAAATGTCAATTCTCTAAAAAACAATTAAAATACCTTGGGTTCATCATTGATTCTAAGGGCTTGCGGCCTCAGCCTCAAAAGGTGGAGGCGATAAACAATATGCAACCTCCAACGAGTATGAGAGATGTTCAAGTGTTATTAGGCATGGTAAGATACTATCAAAGATTTGTGGAAGGGTTTGTGAAGATTGCCAATCCTCTATTCCACTTACTACAAGGAGGAGTTTGTTTTTTTGGGCAAGAAATGCTTTCAAGCCTTTGAGGCTTTTAAAACAAAATGAGCTTGACGCCCATCCTCCAATATCCCAATTTCAGCAAGCCTTTTATCATACAAACTGACGCCCCGTTGACTACAATTAGTGGTGTGCTATCGCAGATTGGGGATGATGGCGAGGAGCATCTGGTCGCTTATTGCAGCAGGATGCTGAATAAGCATGAGCGTAATTATACAGTGACTGAAAGAGAATGTCTGGCTGTCATCTATGCTTGTAAACAATTTCAGGTTTACATTCATGGCACCAAGTTTCAAGTAGTAACAGATCACAGCTCATTACAATGGCTCCACAATCTCAAGGAACCTGAAGGATGGTTAGCCCACTGGGCTCTGAAATTACAAGCATACAATTATGAAATTATTCATAGAGCTGGAGTGGCCCATCAAAATGCAGATGGACTATTGTGACTTCCTATTGTAGCTGTCCTGAGCAGTTTGGCTGATGAGCTTCATGAAAAAATGATTAACCAAAAGTATGGAGATGAACCACCCAAAGTTCAAAAAGTGATTGAGAAAGCATTAATCACACCAAATATTGAAATGGAGTTCTATACAAGCTTAAGCCCAATGGACAACGTCAAATCTTCCCAAAACCTTCCAACTGAATGGAGATTATTACACAAGCACACAAGGCCATCAGGACATGGGGGAATGACTAAGATGCTAGAATTAATTTGATCCAGTTACTATTGGGATTCCATGCAATTTGATATCCAAGATGTGCTTGATAAATGTCATTCATGCCAAATTGCAAAACCTATGAAGTCAGATGTGAAATATCATTTGATCAAACCTGACTGGGCCTGGCATACCATGTCAATTGATGTAATTGGCCCTTTGCCTGTGAGTAGCCTAGGCAACAAATACATAATTGTTGCTATTGACCATCTAACAAAATGGGTGGAAGCAAAAGCAATTTGAGATGTTGGGGCCCTAACTACTGCCAAGTTCATTATGGATAATATTATCTATAAGCACGGATGCCCCAGAAGATCTTGATGGACAATGGCACAAATTTTACTGCCCAAATGGTACAACGGCTAAATGAGTTGATGTCCATCAAAGGAGTGTTGTCAACACCATACCATCCTGAGACTAATGGTATGGTAGAGCGAGTGAATGGCACTTTAGTCAGCATTTTATGCAAAAACGCAGCCTTGGCGCCTTTGCAATGGGCAACTTCAATTAGTGCGACCATGTTTGCATACAATATTGGACACCACAGCAGCACAGGCCACTCTCCATTTTGACTTTTGTATGGTAGACAGCCCGCTCTGCCTCCATTATTATATTCAGTACTCAGTTCAACTGATGCAATTAACCCAAATAACTATGTTGAGCAACTAGCAAAGAAGACCTTAATCAAGTTGCAATCTGAAGCTTATCAAAATGCAATTAGTCAAAAAACTATTCAGAAGAGCTATGATGACGCTAAATGAGCTATGGTGACTAAGTTTAAGGAAGGAGATTTAGTAGTATATTGTGACACTCATAGCGCAGGCTGCGCGCACAAAGCTAGCCTCACTTTGGAAGGGTTCCATTTATCATATTGGAGAAATCGTCTGAAGATGTATATACCATTAAGGATCAAGGCAGCTGGGTTGTGAATTGAGTACACACTAAGTTCCTTCATCCATATCATAAAGAATAATAATATAAAAAAGAAAAAAATAAAAAAATAAATAATAATAATAATAATTGCAAGCCATAGAGTTTATTTCATAGATTTGATGCCTCGCTGGCATTAGAACTAGGTACCCCTTCTTTGGTAGGGGGAGGAGAGTGCAATTGAACTGGAGAAGTCTGTAACAGAATCAGAGAGATGCAGATTTCATACAAGTCCTGACTATCTAGACCCTGGCATATATGTGCCAAACCCAAGAAAGCTTGGCACCAGGCACGCTGGCCCTGTCAGCTTAGGAAAGGCAGGCTATCAAGATAACGTTCATACTTTGAGGAATGCAAAAAGTTAGACATTGTGACCTGGGAAGAAGGGTACCTGCCGCTTATATCCAGTCAAGGTGGGGGAAGTGTTGAGTAATTGACTGGACCTAATCGTCAGATATTTGATCATATCAGATATCAGCAATTATGGATCAGGTATATCCTAAGTATATCCAAACTTAAGATCTGCAGCCTAGCGATTTCACTTAATAATATTTGACTATGATGACATGGGCTCGAGGGCTTTGTTGGTTAGGTCAGACTTAAATTAAGTTTTGACTTAATGACTCAGGCACGTGGGCTTTGTTGGTCTATGTCAAAATTAGTTTTTAATGTCAGTCAAGTTTTTGATCAAATTAATTACTAATTAGTGATATGAATCGCCTTGGTATGTGCTGCTGATTACATGTGAAAGTGAATCAGTCCAGCTATTTTGAAAATGCATCTGAAATGCCATCTCAAGAATGATGACAGTGTTTATACTGACCCTGAGGCTGAGCAGGATGCCCTGAGTCAAAGTATACATAGATGTTCTTACAAACATTTTATGTGGCCAAGTGCCATTGAAAATGGGACGTCATGGGTAAGATGTGGTGAACATCAAACCCTATAAATAACCCTCAAGTTGATGCTAATAAAACACATTCAACTACTGGACTAGTTTATAATTTAACTTATAAACTTTTTGCGTTTAGTACTTTCTTTTGTATTAGTTGATTTTTACTTGGGATCAGTAAGATCAGGGCAGCATGCCATTGTCCAAGTAAAATGACAGGGTATACAAATTGAATACTACCAAGAAGATATATATTAAATTTTAATCACCATCCTGTCTATTGTCATCACACAATAGATGCATGAAGCTTCATTCCATATCTGAAGAAGAACCAGCCCTCTGAAGCAGAACCAAAATTCAACACTACCTATATATTTTTTAAGCTTGTTTTAAAGTGGTAGGTATCACCAGGTAATATGACCCTGATAAATTGGTGTCCGGCTCCTAACACTAATATATTGTTCCCAAATATCAAGGACTATGCTACTCATAAATAATCAAGGAAAAGATACCTGCCAGTATCCAGAAGCTAAAATTAAAGGGTTAAAACTATTTGGGGGACAATTAATCTCCAGCGGGCAGCTGAAAATCTGTGGGTTAAGTATACTATAAAACACCTAATTTTCCCAATAAAGAAAGATCTAAATTTGATCATAATTTGGTTGTTCATATATTGGTTGTATAGTTTCTTCTTGGGGTAAGGGTGCAAGGATTGTATATCCTTAGGTTAATATTATCATATTTTCACTTGGCTCTGCATGATGAGGCGAGAAGAGTTCCCAATTAGTTTAAAGATAACTTCAAGAGGAAGCACCTGTTTATCATTGGACCTCATACTCAATGTGGCTTTTAGCACAATCAAATCAATAATAGTCTTCATACTATTATTACAGTTCATTTAGTTCAGTTAACCAACATAATTAGTCAAGGATCTGTACAGTTAAATCAGAAAGCAAAGTTGAGCTATAATCTAAGAGCATCTCTGATTTTAATATTATGCTTACAAAATATTTTTATAATTGGTTGGTATCCCTTCTTTTTTAGCACTAATGGTGTTCAACCCAAAAGGGGGAGCTGCCATACATTTTTATTTGTAAATGGTCTAAACAAAGGGATTATTAAAAAAAAATTCCTAATATGGCACCACAGCTAACAGCTTAGGAAGCCATATCAGAAGGTGAGTAAGCTTTGGGGAAACTTTTTCTGGCACTTACTTTAGCTGGTGGACCATGGCAGAAAGCACTGGGGTGGGAGCATCAGTGACATAGGGCATAAGGGGGTATAGTTGTTGGTTTTCTTCATTTATAAGGCCAGCGGTGTCCATCACCTCAACGTATTGAGGGTTGGTACCCCTTCTCAGCTCTTCTCTACCCCAACACAACCAACCGGGTAACATAACTAATGCTATAGGATAAAGTGAATAAGTGCATTAAGACTTTAATTATGTATTTAATTTTATTAGATGTTGAACCATTGATTGTAATTATCTAAAGCTAACTCCTGTGCAATATTAAAATTTTTAGGCTGAATGTTAAGCTTATATGGTCTTACCCCAGCGCAATCATGGTAAAACTTGTACCATCAGGTTGTTAGGAGTGGCTCAGTAAGGTCTGGGGCGGTTAAGGTTTGTGCCCAACAACTTTAAAATCTTGGTTACCTTAAAGGGTCAAGGCCGGTGAACTATCATTTGTGAGCCAAGTTGGACCTAATTGCTTGCTTATGCCATGGCGCTGCTTTAAATATGTAACAAGCCAACTTTGAGCGGCCTGATGGTGAATGCTATGAATGGATAGATATGGGTTCTAGACTCAGTTTAGGGTGACAGGGCGGATCAGTTTTAGAGTTTTCTATAAAAAGCTCAATCATTTAACAGAAAGGGAGTTTTATATTGACAAAAAATAGTCAGGTATCAGCCTTTAGATCAACAAATTACAGATATTGGGAATAAAAATCTGATGCCCGTGGTGAGGAGTTGATGCACACAGTATAAAGCGCACTTACCTAGGAATTTCTGATTCAGTCTTAACCTTGAGATAATAAGTTTAGAGATCTTAGGCGGTGTATTATAGTAGTAAGTTAGGAACCTAAATTTAGCTAAAGGGTATTATAATAAAACGTAGCTTGTTAATTCTAGATGAGGGTACAAAGTTATACTTTTTAGCTTTATAAAGGTGTGGGGACAGAAGGTAGCTTTTTAAATTTATGGTTACGTTACATAGTGCTGTCAAGGCATAAAAACCCCAAATGAAATGGGTTTTGGGATTTACTTAAAAGTGGTAGTATAGGGGAACCTATCAAATTTAGTTGTATTGTCTAAAATCATTTTTATATAAATCCTAATATACCTTGATCTTAGTATCCAACAGATATTAGTAAAACCCAACGGAAATCTATATAACAGGTAGATGGTACCTTTAAATAACACCCAAGGTACCTTACTTTATGGCTAAAATTAGTACACTTAATTTTTGGTAAAACTGCTATTGAAGAGTATAAAGCTTACTTGGAACAACAAACAGTCTGCCGTTTTCATGAATAATAGGATACCAGTTTAAACCTAGTAAAAGGGTTCATCTTGCCTTTCAGAAAGGATAACTTTACCACTTAAGTATCAAATTTCAATGTGGTTAGTTTAAATTACAGTTTTGGATCTCATAGTTTAATCATCTTAGTTAAGTCTACTATATATGTATACAGGTATAAGCATTACAATTATCATAAAAGCCCACTATTCTTGTAAACTTTAGCTATTCCATTTCTACTTTGACTATGAACTACCAACTCCAATTATCAATGTTTGAAGTAAATGCTAGGGTCTGGGGTCCCGTTGGACTAGTTAGGGTAGCTAACCATGAGCTAGTATATGTGAGGCTTCATGTATAGTCTAACAAGGATGCTAGATGGGCTTACAGGTGGGGACTGAGGGGTATGCTGGCAAGGGAGTACCCCATAGATAAAGCTTTTGGAGGAAGTGAGAGGATGGGGTGATAGATTAGGGTGAATAAAATTTCACTAATCAATATAATAAGCATATGCATCCAAAGGATACATTTTATTAAATGCAAGACTTAACCAGAGAACCACTTAGATTATATACCTTTTCTACCCCTTTGGATTGTATCCTATGGTAGGTTACCTTGACTCTGGTCTCTAAATCTTTTTATCCAATATGCCCCAATTATCACTTTAATATTAATCAAGTTCATAAAATTAATAGATGGTTACAGATATTATAGCTTCTATGTGTGTGCAAAAAAGTATCTATCAATTCCATAAGCCCTCATGAATCTTCCTGCAACACTCTTCATCAATTTTATGAATCCCTCCTGAACCTGGATACCATTATATTTATTATACTCATTTTTTAATTTCACATTCAAAATCTGGATAGTATTATTCAGAGGGTGAATATTTGACTATAGATACCCTCTAGATTATCATAAATGAAGTACCAATTCTATGTAAACTAAGTTTGCCTTTTTTAGTTAATTATGGCATAGCTGATACTAAACCAGAGCTTGATTGTTGGCCATTATATAGCTAACTTTATATAGTACTTTGTGAGATGGGACCTTTCTCTACATACATAGGCCCAGTTTGTAAAGCTTTCCATAAAAGGTCTTAAGCCAGGTGTTATCTACTACCCTTTTTCCTATAAAAGTAAACAAGGCGGTTCAACCTTGGGACAAATATATAACGCCAAGTTTTTTTATCCTGTGCCAGTTCCAAACCTGCTTTTAATCAAAACCTGACCCAGAGTGGAGCAGGAACCACCCCACTATGATACCACTCCTCTACCCTTTTTCCTATAGGAAAGGCTAACTTTTATCAGGTTGAGGCCACTAAATTAATGTCACACCTATCCCCACTTTGCAAAGCAGTCAGTATGGTATAAAGTTTGGTCTCTTTAGTAGCAAAATTCCTTGACAATAATGCCAATTTAGCAAAAAGTGCCTACCACCATTTTTGCTATTATTAAAGCCAATTTTATCAGGATGAGAATCATAGATTTATGCTCACACCTATCTTTACTTCCAGGAGAGTGTCTATAACTCTCCAGTTCCCAGCGAGGAGGTGCACAGTGCACAGTTTTAATGCCATAGAATTAATCATTAGTAATAAGGGAAGGATAGCCCTGTAGAGAGTGCTTGAGCCAAAGTAACATAGGGTGAGGGTGTTTAGCACGGTCAAGATTAGTAATGATAAATTACACAACAAGACTTGGGTGGCCCCCAAAGTGGAGACCATATCCAAGCGGGGATCTGGGCTGAAGTGCCAGGGTGCCTTGGTCTGGAGGGAACCAGGGCAGCCCAGCGGTGCATCAGATACAAGAGTTAAATATGTGCAAATCATAAGGCTAACTTTGCAGTAAACCTCCTCAAAGAGGTCCAAACAGAGTTGCCCAAGTTAACATGGAAAAACCTACACTAACGAGGGCTTTTACTAAGAAGAAAGATGACCACCGAGAAAGGTTGGTTTTGAACAAACATATTTAAGCCAATTCAGGGAAGTTATTGATTGGAGAAAGTGGTACTAAGCCCTGGTGCATCAATAAGTGCACGCTTCTATCTGAGCAGGTAAAATAGTTTATTAACTGAACTCATTTCATAGATTGAAGTTAAGCTAACCTGAGTGGGAACATCATAAGTTAAAGGGTTTTCAAAACCTCATTCACCAAATAACTGAATCAAACCATCATAATTTAGATGTTAGCACATCAAATTTTAATGCTATGGCCGTTACACATGGCTGGTCTGGTCGCACTTCCTCTGAACCAACCTGTGCATATCTGGCCTGCACCCAACGTTGGTCCAAGTTGTGTCTTAAGTCAGGAAAGTCCTGTAGCTTGCCCTTTTTTGACTTATAGCACCCAGCCTTTTCTTGGCCATTGAACCCTTCAATATAGTCATGTGAACACGACATTTACATTGCCTAGCAATTCATATGTTGGAAGGATTGGGCTCTGATATAGAGAAATCCCTCAACCACACTGCCAAACTAGCAAAAGGTGACTACTACCATTTTCCCTATAAAAAGATTAATTTTATCAAGTTGAGGCCACTAGATTTATGTAACACCTATCTTCACATCATGTAGCAGTTGGCTTGTTGAAGGATTGGGCTCTTGAGTAGAGAAATCTCTAAACCATACCACCAAAAATGTACAAAGGTGCCCACTACCCTTTTACTTATAAAAAGAGGCTAATTCTATTATGTTGGGACTCAAAACATATGCTCACACCTATCTCCACATTACCTATTAGCTGGTATGTTAAAAGGATTGGGCTCTTGTGTAGAGAAACACCTTAAACATACCACCAAAATGACAAAATTTACCACAGTTAAGTCTTCCTCTACCACCACCAATTTATCAAACCCCAATTTCCTGATAGCTAATAACTTATAGTATAACTTATATAGTAAAATAACTCAATTTTACTTTAAATTTTAAGAATCTAAACTTCAATTCCAACCTCCCATTTTATTTTCCTAGTTTGTATAAAACTTCCCTTGTTGATTTTATGTCAGACCACCAAATGTAGAGCACATACCAGTCTATAAATCTCTGATAAATTTTTATAAAAAATAAATTTAGGTGCATCCAATTGTGGTATACCTCATCATCCTTTCAATTGCTATATTGTTTATAGTTTTACAATTTGACCCTTCCCTTCTAAGCGTGAACCCTTGGAAATCAGCTAACCTGAGAAATTACGCTCAAGAGATGCAGTATCCAATAATAGTGGTGCCAATTCAAAGTCCCATTTCCTTTATAATGCCAGTGATTTTGCAAGTGATGGTAATGGCCTATTTTATCCTTTCCTAGTTTTTGATAGAAGCATTCCCATTCCAATTATTATATTTTGCATTTTTATTAAAAATTTGATGATTATGGTTCAAATCAGGCCATTTTCATGCACACACAAAGAAGGCTTACCCATTGTCAGTGTCACAGATGAGGCTGTGAGGGCACCAGCTTATTATTTATCACCAGCGGAATGAACAGAGTTGAATCCCAAACTGATGGAAGTGTGGGAAACTTACCTACCAAAGATGGAGTTGAATGATCCCCTTTTATTGATTCAGATGGGCTAAAGAATTTACCAGATGATCATGATGATGACATACAAAATAATCTGATAGTTGCTTCAAAAAATTTATTTTATTAAGGATGATGTTGCCAGAGAAGGCTATGAAAATTGACCCCCATTTATACCTTTTGGCAAATTAATTTAAAAATTGTGAATGATGGTGCAATGACCCAACCATATTACCCTGATGGGAACAAATGAGGCTATCATCCGATTATTACCTAAAATAACAATCAACTAATTTTGAGTATCATACAAAAACCTGATGCAAGGTGCATCAAAGGCGCGCCATTGTAAGTCCCGGGAACATCAACTGGGCATCAATAAGGCCATTTTCCCATTCCTGAGCAAGAAGGCACCAAAGAGGATGCCCATACCCCTCGTTACTCAGGGCAATCTCGCTCACATGGTAGATGAGCGCTGGGTAACAGCCCTCCTGCTTCAGATCCCGCTTCCAGTACCCACACTCACCTCAGCAGAACTACTACAAGGAATCAGTGAAATCTGCATTGAGATCACCAAAATGAAATTGATCATAACTAATTTGAGCGGCAATCATCCCAATGCTCAGATTTCAAATGGTCAAAAAGGTATGAAGACTGATCTATCAGCCAGAATGCCCAACGGTTGTGATTTGGTTAACATGTCAATCAGAAAACCCTCCCCCCTCTCAAATTCGTCATGGATTGCCCCTGATGGGCAGGTAACAGCATCAGACATCATCAATGAGGTTTCAAAGCTACCTGCTGAAAATTGAGCGTTGCACCTGAAGTAACGATTATGACCAAACAAATGGCCCAGCGACTGGGCATGGGTGGGTTGGGTGTCCTGAACCCATTCCCAACCAAATGGGCCCACCCCTATGTGGGATAACCTTGGGGGATTCCCGCCGCTCTTGGGCCAAATGCCATCGTGCCAACCATTAAAAATGTAGCCGAGCCACAGTTTGGACATTTAGGGTCAAACTGACAGCGACTCAGCCCGCTGCCAAAATTTTTGATGTCAGTTCCCAAGGAACTAACCCGCCCATTCCCAAATAATTCGCTGGTTAGGTTGAACTTGAGGGACCTGATCCTGGCTTGTTTCCCTCCAAATTGACTAATATTTAATCAGTGCATTGCACTGAGAAAATTGTTGGTCAATTTTTCTTCCTTAAAATTTTCCATTAAAAAACCTTCCCCAAAATTGAATTTTTATATGTTGAGAATTAAGCCGCCTTTTCCCAATGCTCTTGTACCCCTCAGGGTTAATGGCCATGCTCATCTGGTACTTTATTTTGTGCCTACACAAAATTGTGGCTCACCTGCAGACATTGGTGAAACTCCTTTCTGGTTCCATATTCGTCATATCAGCAGCAGTGCCTTGGGCATTCTGGTTTGCCATTTGGGTGCTCTAGCACCCTGGCTGGCAGGCCAGTCTAATTCTTACTTGCTGTTCACCTGACATGATTGACCAACCATTTTCTTAGCCATTTCCGCCTTTCTCACGTATATTGGCGCATCAATGGTCCCTTTTTTCCATCTAAACCAGGTTGTAAAGAAGATTATCCCAGTCCAAATTATTCTGGTCCCACTCAAAACTCAAAACCCATACCCTATAGTTGCCGCGGCTATTTTGCCCATGTCAGCAGAATCTGACACCCTGACTTGCAACGAGTTTACTTCCCTCCAAAGCCTAGTGATTGCCCCTAACCCCACTACCATCTCTTCAGTATCACTGGATTCATCCCAACAAATACCAATAAAGAGAACTCTGCTTACTTCTTAGTACCCATGAAGATTAGTGTTGGGCCCCATCACATCTCCTTTAAGGCCTTGGTAGACACTAGTGCCGCGGAAAATTTTGAGTGTAGAACTGGCTCAGCAATTGGAACTTGTCATGGATGCAGGTCCTTCAGTGATGGTTGCGTCATCAGCCTCCCAACATCATACCTGGTATTTCATCAAGTCACCTTTTCAATACACCAGTTCATCTTATGTGACCGCTTTTCTTCTATGCCAAACTTGGTGTTTCCAGTGATCTTAGGAGTGGGATGGTGGCGCCGGCAACATGTTAAAAACCACCTGGAGTCTAACACGCTGTCATTCGCTAATGATCAACTGGAGGGTGAATTCCTCTAGTTGACACTATTAAGAAAGCTCAAGGTTACGGTTCTATCATGTCCCTCGTCTCCCCTACAGGCATACCATCCGATTTTCCAGAAAGTTTAATGCGCTATCAAAACATTTTTGACTCAAAAAAGTGGATTTTCTGCCTCCCCACACTAGATTCAACTGTGGATTTTGTACGACGGTGGAGTTGGTGAATATCAACTGCCCGCTGTATCCCCATACAGCTGAGGAGGAGGCTGCCCTCAACACCTGGTTGGGTGATATGTTGAAAAAAGGGTGGCTGTATAAGGAGACCTCGCCAGTCACGTCTCCCATCATCTTTGCTAAAAAGCTGATGGGTCTCTCTGCCCCTGTGTGGACTATGGACACTTAAATAAAATCACAGTTTCTGATCCCTACCCCCTGCCTTTTAGAACAGACAATAAGCCAAGCAATCGCCAAATCTTGGGTGTTTTCTAGGCTGGAACTCATCAATGCATTCAACCAGATTTGGGTAATAAAAGGGCAATAATGGTTGACAGCAATCTGGATGAAGCGGGGCATTTTTCAATTCCGCATAATGCCCTTTGGGCTGAAGAACGCTCCCGCTACATTTCAACGCATGATTGACAATGTACTGGGTGACCTCCGGTTTACCTGTGCAGTAGTATATATTGATGACATTCTGGTCCACTCTCCAACTCCTGAGCAGCATGCTATTGACTTGGTTGCAGTTGTGGCCGCCTTGCATAAGGCAGGTTTGTTCACCAAAACTTCCAAGTTCGAGTTCTATAAGGAGGAGGTTACCTTTTTCAGGAACCTTGTCCTTAAAGATGGTTATGCAATCCCTCCCAACAAGTTGGATGCTATCTGGGAATGGCCAACCCTGAATACCCAGAAACAACTACGGAGTTTTCTGGGAACCATCATATTTTTAAAAAAGTTCTCCTCAGCACTTTCCCAGCTTGCAGCTCCACTTCACCCCCTTACAGGGAAAAACGTTCATTTCACTGGATGGAAAAATGCCAACAGGCGTTCGAATCATTCAAAGAGGTGTTTGTACCCCCTCCTATTTTGAAACACGCTGATCCCACCAAGCCATATATCGTTGCATGTGAAGCCTCATCAGTTGCCGTGGGGCAGTGTTGCTCCATGAGCATGATATCCTGGAGCACCCAGTCACCTACTTTTCCCAAAAGTTCACCTCTACGAAACAGTCTTGGTATATTTATGATAAGGAGTTGGCAGCCGTTGCATGGGCCCTAACACATTGGAGGTACCTGTTACAGGGTGCCCAACATGAACTAATGGTTTTCACGGATCACCAGGCCCTCTTGTACTTTTGTAAAACCCAAAATTGGCACATCAGCAAGCCTGAACTTATTGGGACCAGTGCAGTTTTAACTTCAAATTTAAATTTGTGAAAGGTGCACTCAATGTACTTCCTGATTTTCTCAGCTGCAGCCCCGCCCACTGTTCCGCGGATCAGGAGGAAGTGGATCTTGTTAATGTGATTCTTACCACCCAAATCCTGTCAATTGTCCCCCCTGTTGTTTCTTCTGTCACTCTGGCCCCTGACGCCCCATTAGTTGCCCAGGTCTTAGCCAGTCAAATGGCCTGCCCTGAGGGCGTGGAGTTGGTCAAGCAGTTATCTCACCAGAAGCATAAACACTTCCTATACTCGCTGAAGGAGGGTCTTATATATTTTTGATCTCACGTTTGGGTTCCCCCCTCCTTCCGAACTGAGGTATTCCGCGCACATCACAATCCCCCCACAGTTGGCCATCCTGGTACTAAAAAATGCATCGATTTGATTAAACAGACCTACAATTGGGCGGGTTTTACAAAAGAAGTTCCAGCCTGGATCACCGACTGCATTAATTGTGCTCAGGCTAAGTCAGACTGCTCCAGTATAAATGGTCTTTTACACCCCTTACAGCAAGTGGAGGGTCCATGGATGTCAGTGTCCATGGATTTTATTGTCAAACTCCCCTGCTCTAACGGGTTCACAGCGGTGATGGTGGTGGTGGATCATTTCACAAAATTTTCCCTCTTTATTCCCTGCCATTCTGCGATTACATCGGAGGATACTGCCCATCTTTTTGTGCATCATGTGTTCTCAATGTTTGGTCTCCCCCAGGAGATTATCAGCGACCGCAGTTCACAGTTCACAGCGCGATTTTGGAGCAAACTCCTATCTATCCTAAAAATATCCCCCTGCCATTCCACAGCATACCATCCCCAGTCCAATGGACAGACTGAGCGAGTCAGCAAATCCTCAAACATTACCTACATTGCTATACTATGGCCGCACAAGACACCTGGGCCAACGACCTTCCCTTCGCTCAATTCACCTATAACAATGGAACGCACACATCAACGAGATTTACGCCCTATGAGGCAACGTTGGGTTACAATCCTTCATTTTTGGTCAGTCCTTACTTGTGACCTGAGGTCCAAGCTGCCATGGATCACGCTGAAAATATTTGGTCAACTCAATCTTTGGTGTGGGAACACCTCACCAAAGCTATTGATGACTACAAGAGGTTCGCGGACTGTAAGCAGCTCCCAGGTCACAATATTACAGTGGGTTCCTATGTTATACTTGATACCCACCATTTACAAATTCAAGAACCTTCTTGTAAATTCGCAAGTAAGCATTCCAGCCCCATTTGGTGGAAGAGGTCTTGGGTAATGGCGCATTCCGGTTGAAGCTTCTGGCACACTGGAAACAGCATCCCATCTTCCACGTTTCTCAACTGTCACCCTTCAAGGGTATGTTCCCCGCTGAACCTGAACCAATCATCATTGAGGATGCGGAAGAAGCTGAGGTGGAGAACATCCTGGCATCCCATAAGTCCCACTGGTCCGTCCAATATCTCATAGCTTGGAAAGGTTACCCAGTTTATGAGAACAGTTGGGTCAAGGCATGTGATTGTGCGAACTGTATGGAATTGTTTGAAGCATTTCATGAAACCCACCCCACCGCTCCCCGCCCTCCACAAAAACCTGCGGTGGTAATGGCAATCAAGTTACCCAAGGCGCACAAAAATGTGGCTCTCATACAGTTCCCCGGTGATGGGGCCCTTCCCTTGGAAAAAGGAAAGAGTAATGTAAGTCCCGGGGAATGTCCTCTGGGCATCAATTGGGCCATTTTTCCATTCCTGAGCAAGAAGGCACCAAAGAGGATGCCTGTACCCCTCATTACTCAGGGCGATCTCACTCATGTGGTTGACGAGCACTGGGTAACAGTCCTTCCACTTTGGATCCCGCTTCCAGTACCCACACTCTCCTTGAAAGAACTGCTACAAGGAATCAGTGAAATCTGCATTGAGATCGCTGAAATGAAATTGATTGTAACTAATTCAAATGGCAATCAGCCCAATGCTTGTATTTCAAATAGTTGGAAAGGTATGAAGACGAATCTATCAGCTGGAATGCCTGACGGTTGTGATTTGGTTAACATGTCAATTGGAAAACCCTCCCCCTTCTCAAATTTGTCATGGATTGCCCCTGATGGGCAGGTAACAGCATCGGACACCATTGACGAGGTTTCAAAGCTACCTGCTGGAAAGTTGAGCATTGCACCTGAAGCAACGAGTCTGACCAAACAAACAGCCCAGCAACTGGGCTTGGGTGGTTTGGGCGTCCTGAACCTATTCCTAACCAAATGGGCTCACCCCTATTTGGGGCGGACTTGGGGGATTCCCACCGCTTGTTGGGCCAAATGCCATCACGCCAACCATCAGAAACATAGCCGAGCCTCAGTTTGGACGTTTGAGGTCAAACTGACAGCGACTCAGCCCGCTGCCAAATTTTTTGATGTCAGTTCCCAAGGAACTAACCCGCCCATTCCTGAATAATTCGCTAATTAGGTCAAACTTGTGGGACCTGATCCTGGCTTGTTTCCCTCCAAATTGACTACTATTTAATCAGTGCATTGCACTAAAAAATTGTTGGTCAATTTTTCTTCCTTAAAATTTTCCATTAAAAAACTTTCCCCAAAATTAAGTTTTTATATGTTGAGAATTAAGCCGCCTTTTCTGCCAGCGCTCTCATACCCCTTGGGGTTAACAGCCATGTTTGTCTGGTACTTTATTTTGTGCCTATGCGAAATTTTGGCTCACCAGCAGATATTAGTGAAACTCCTTTCCAGTTCCATATTTGTCATATCAGCAGCAGTGCCTTGGACATTCTGGTTTGCCATTTTGGTGCTCTGGCACTCTTGCTGACAGGCCAGTTTAATTCTTATTTGCTGTTCGCCTGACAGCCATCACACAAGAGAAGTCAATAAGCTATTAACAAATTAAGTTATAAAGCATCAATCTGATAAAAGAAATAGCCTAAAACCCAGCAGCAGGGACTGAATATATGGGCCCCTGGGCAATCAGGTTCAAGGGGTTTTTACCACTAGAAGGAGCTCAGAATTAGGGACTCTAACAAATGGATGATTAACTAAAGCAGCAATCAGATGCTGCCTCACTAGGGGATCCTGAAAATACCAGTATTGCTACCCCAATCCCAAACTATTTTCCTTTTAAATTCTTTTTTATTTTAAATTCTTCACAAAAGTATACTTACTTAATTCTTTCCTAAAAACCTTATCAAAGAAGCTCAGTTTATTCTTTTTGTTTTATTTATCGTAGTATAAGTGAAAAAACCAATAAACAGCTTGGAATTAGCAAATGGGCAGAATACAGTAACTAGTCTGAGATATTCTCTGTTTGAACAGAACACTCATTTATGCAGTTACTTGGAGCTGAGCTGCCAAGGGAGAGGTTGGATTGAATTCCGTTAAGTCCCAAGGTCCAACGTAAGGAGTATATGTCAGAGAGTGTCAAAGGAGTACTGCTATGGGTGAAAACTTTATAGATAAGATATTGATGCTATAACAGGTAGCATCAGTAGATAGTCTACCCAATGATAATGATTATGCCCATCCCAAGGATTGTCTGGTGCCTAATATGTGCAAACAATATAACTGAGCAGCAAGTTGGCCTCACAGTTAGGTGGGCCAAGATCGGTGAGCTGATTTTGGTGCCCACTACTGGGTTTCATCATAAGGCTATAGTGAAGATTATGAAAGTCTCATGAGCAATTCAACAATGAAGCGGATATGTAAGTGTACCTTGGAAAGAATTCCTCTGAACTCCTATTGAGGGACGAAGATACTATCCATTCAAAATTCTGTGCCCTTAAACTAGAATTGCACAATCTACATAACCAGCTTGAGAGCACCAAGGAGACCACTAGAAGAGCATAAATCACCTCCATTCAAGCTGTGAAAGGTCCTTCACCCATAGTGAACCTTGAAGCTTCCTTTGAGAATTTGGAGTATAGAATTTTATTCCTTAAAAACGGAGATTAGAAAAACATTCAAATCTGAAATATGGAGAGCGGTTAGAATAGCAAAAAACATATAGTTTAATATGAACAAGATTATTGACAAGTTAAGCTCTTTTTTGTACTAAACCAGAACCTACCTTAACTTGACCAGTGCTCAGTTGGACACACCAGTATTGGCCATTCAACTAACTGCCATGAAACCACTCATGATGGGTGCTGAACCTATTAAAGAAGACCCAAAATTCAGATTCTACGTTAAGACCATATACATAATTGGAGATGGAACAATTGATGGGTTTCTTCATATGTTTGAAAACAGCATGTATGGCGCTAGCAGCTTACAAAAGGCACGCTACATACAAGGGTGTATGAGTTGAAAGGCTCAAGAGATTTTAGCGCGAGCCTATAACCTGAAGTGAATTGTAAAGAAGTAAAGAGTTCCTCCTCTTAGAGTTTGGTAGTGAATAAGATGTCCAAAATATGAAACAGGAGTTCCTCCTAATGTAAATGGGCAATAAGGAGTTAGTAGTGAACTACGATTTTGCTATTATATCAAAGCTAACAGCTAGGTAAATGGGAACTATGGATTTACCTACAGAAAAATGATTCTGCTGAGTCTATTAAAGATGCATCCCACCTTGAAGATTCATATGACTCTCACAGTGAAGATCGCAATGCCCCTAAAGGCTCTTAAAAAGCATTACTTGACGTACAAGGGACATACAATATTGATTACAATGCAACAGGAACACCCTCTCAATGGAATAGCAAGGCAGTTATCTCACTAATGATAAGGGTGATTAAAATAAAGTGCAAAATTTTCAAGCAGACAGAAAACTTTACCTGTCAGAAATATGGCTTTCAAGGAAAGACTTGGCTTCCATTGGGGGTGTTGTAAAGTGGTTACTGCACAGGTTTGCGAGGGTATTCCTTAACACAATTTCCTTGTTTGATGGCATGGAACATAAATCTGAGCCAATAATGGTTCAGTAAAACACTTGATCATTGTTCATTACATAAACTAGGCACTTTCGTCCTAAGTCAACTAAAACTCAATTACTATTAAAATTAGTATACCAATAATAAGATATCTTTAACAGGGAAATAATCCCATACATATATTGTATTTTGGCATCTTGGTGCCATCCTATTAGATTTGTCAGCATTCCTTAACTAAGAATAGCTTTGCACTCATCATTTTGCAGCTTCAGCATGCCATTGGTTGAAATTTTTTAACTCAATATCTCAGGCTAGGCAATCCTTTCCTCGAGCTGGTAAACTATCAAATATCATCCCTGACAAATAAGGAAGTCTTTTTCATCGAATTATTATTAAGTATTAACTCAGAGCTCCCTCCCTTAGAAGCCTTCAGCCATCAATACTAGTAAATGATATAGAGATCATCCCAACTAATCCACTGGTATTGAAAAGCATTTAAAAGCATAATCTGGTTAACTTCCTAAAACATCCCCACACTTAACCAGATTACCCCTTCCAATATGTATAATGACATAAATACCTTCTCACAATCCCCCCACAGCATAGAGGTGGTGGAAACCCAATGGCGGTGATCATTGCCAAACATAAAACAAGATGGCAAACTAATGGAATTAGTAGCAAAGAAAATAATAATGAAGCAAAAAAAGACTAATTATCAACCATTGTTGAGTAATAAGTGGTTTAAAGTAATTCCTCAAAACCTATTGAACAACAATTTAAATATTAGTAGCATGAGCATAAAACACATAAAATAATCCTGACTTTTTGAAGGAGTATTGTCATACTCATAAGAATTTAGTATGCATTCAATTCACGATATGACCATCAGAGAGGTCCTTAATTGTATAGAAATCCAAGGCTGACTTATCAATGTCTTTAAAGGAACCAATCCAAAACTGATCCAACTTTTTGCAGAGCTTAAAACCATGAATATCACGATAATTAACCTAATCATCAATTACAAAAGTTGGGAGAGCTGTCCGTTTTGTATCCTCATATTACTTTATTAAATTTCCATTTAAGAGTGTAAGCATAGGCTGAGTACTGTACCCCCAATCAGAACTTATCTCAAGTTCTCCAGATATTGTAGAGGTGTCATCATCAAGATCAGCTCAATTGTAGAATATAAACTAAAGCCCAGCTTAATGGCTTTTAAGAATTTAAAGGGGGATTTCTCCGTTGACAAATGGTAACTTTAATTTTAGGTGAAAGTTTCCACTGATCAATATGTTACCCAGCTGGAAGGTTTCTCAATGTGACTAGTTTCTTCAAAGTAGCAGCCAGAGTTTCATTTACACAAGCATCCCATTGGTCTCCAGATGGTAGGGCGTCATCAGTACTCCCTAAATTCCCATAAGCTCAATTACTTTTGGGATGATGTGAGTGGTAAAGTTGCTGCCATTGTCCATTAATACAACCTGATGGCAGCCATGCTGATAAAGAAACTGCTCTATTATAAACTTAGCAGTACTGCTGGAACCTAATTTAGCGATAGACCATATTTCTACCCAATGAGTTAGGTGGTTGATTGCTATAATGGAATATTGACTTTTCACAGTACTCAGGGTCAACGGGCCTACAATGTCAATAAATACTTTATGCCATGTGAACCCACGCTCTACTAGCTGAGACGTTATAGTAATCTTATAGGACTTATGCACCTGACACATGGCGCAACATCAAGATTTTTGGTGACATCAAAGTTAAAATTCCCAGTAATACTCCCATTGAACCTGTTTAAGCATCTTCTGTAATCCCCTAAAAGCAAGATATTTTATGAGCCACTATAATAATTGCAGGGTGCTTGGAGGGTCTTGGATACAATAGGGATTTTTCCCTGATGATTTTGAACATCTGCCCCTTGATAAGCATCATATTCTCCATCGCTTTGGTGAGACGTGCTGAATTTCAGATGGCTGGTCTCCAGTATCCCTGCTGAGCATCTTCTCATACAAGGCATAAGCTTCATCTTTCAATACTAAAACTGAGGGTAATTGTGACAGCCCAGTGACATTTGATGCATTGTCCCCACTCAGTGTAAGTTTTTGTAGTCATATGCTTGCAACTCAATAGCCCATTGTGCCAACCTCCCTTCAGGCTCTTTGAGGTTATGTATCTATCTCAGCGAGGAGTTCTCAGTCACCACAATAAAGTGGACACCATGAATGTATACACAAAGCTGCTTACAGGCATATATTATCACAAGGCATTCCTGCTCAAATATAGTATAGTTGTGCTCCTGCTTACTCTGAGTATAGCTCGCATAAGCTACCAGGTGTTGTTCACCAAATTTGTCCTCCTGACTCAACATGGCACGAATTTACATCAAAGATACATCAGTTTGAATAATGAGAGGTCAAATCAAGTTTGGATACCACAATATAAGTTCTGCCATCAGGTACATTATAAGGTTGTTAAACAAAACCTGAGCTTCCATAATCTATACAAAATCTTCTTGGGATCCTTTAACAGCTGAAAAAGAGGCTCATGATAGCAGCAAACTCTTAATGAACCGGCAATAATAGCTGAAAATCCCAAAAGTTCCTTCACATCATGAACACTCAACAATTGAGACATAGTCCAAATTACCTCAACCTTGGGTTTTTGAGGGTGAAGTCCATTAATGTTAAAAACGAACCCTAATATTAAATCCTATTTTTAAAAATGGCATTTCCACAGCTTAATTTTCAGATCCACAGCAGCTAGTTTCTTAAAGTCCTCTTCTAAATGCGCAAGGTAATCTTTGAGGGAGCATCTAAAGACATTGATGTCATCTAAGTATATGAGAATGCATGACAACTTCAAATCTCCTAACATGATATCCATGGCTTGTTGGACCATCACTTGTACATTATAAAAATCTTGGGGAATCCGCATTGGCTGATATAGGCTACTGCCAGTAATAATCGCGCATTTTTTCTGGTCTTCCTTTGTAGGTCAATTTTCAGTACCTGAATATGAGTTCTATCGCCAAAAAATATTTGACCCCTTCCTAAGCACTTAAGGTCTTCATCATTCCGTGGAAGCAGGTAGGAGACCTTTTTTGTTATTTTATTCAACCAACAATATTCTATAACAACCCAATAGGATCCATCATTCTTTTTTACAATTGGAATAGGACTGTCTTAAGCGAATGAGGAGGGAACCAGCAACCCCTGGTTGAGTATCTTAGTAACTACATCAGCAACTATTGCCACATTTTTTTATGAATGATAAATGGATCACATCCAAATTGAAAGCTGATCCCCAATGTCAACCTTGTGAACTAATTTTAGACACCCTAGATTATAGTCATCTTGTGAGAACACTCCCAAAATACCATTCAAATTATTTAAGGACGTGATCCTTTTGCGCTTCTAAGATCCTCATCAGTTTGTCCTGATTGAATACAGTGTGGATTGCTGGTGACTCAGGATCAACAGGTAACCCTATACTGTTCAGTTTACTAAAGTCGTGAAAAGATAAAATTCTGTGATAGGTACTAAATTAACAAAGGCCACTACATGGTTTTTTCTATCTTTATTAGCCTATAAATGAGGTTGTTGATCAATACCTTAATTTCGCCATATTTAGGGATTAAAATTCCAGGTGCTATATAGGGTTCAGTTTGGCCTTTTTACCAGGGTGCATGAATTCTGCCATACAGATAAGCAGGAATATTCAAGGTAAGGCTAGACCCAATGATGAACTATTCCTTGAACTTTACAACCATCAGAACTCACACTTTTAAAGTACTCCCCCAACTTTATCCAACTTGAGCCAGTGGCAGCCAGAATTGTTTTCCAACTGCCAATACTTTACGGAAATGATCCCATACTCATAGATCAAACTTATGCAGTCATTCTTCTTGGTCGGAGAAAGTCCCCCTTTTTGGTGGTAGGACAATAGCAAATTTTTTCCCAAAATTTGGAGAGTAGTATATTTAAAGTCACACCAGATCCTATGCCGTTGCATAAAATCAGTGCCAATCACTATTTTGCAATTCTTGTTGGTCAGAACTATAGCTGGGGCGGTCAAAAGAAGTGTTCAAATCATTAAGGTAAGGCGCTATATTCACCTTGAGATGAAGTGGTATGTAGACCCGCCATCCCATAAACCTTATTATGATCTACATTGGGGCAAGCCTTGACCTCTTCACGAATTTCATAGAAACAATATTTGTCAGAGCCCCACTATTGAAGATGGCTCAAAATCCAACCAACCAAACCAAATATCAACAAAAGTACAATCAGAATAGAAAGAGATATTGGTTACTTGATAAATGGAAGCATCACTTGCCACATCAAAAGATTGCAAAAGCTGTCTGGAGACCTCAAGAAGTTGTTACTTGATGGTAGCCATGGGGATTGAAACGTTAACATCATTCAAAGGACTCATGGCTTCCATAGTGCTGTCTGGACCTGTGGCTTATTCCAGATAAACTATGCCACTTTATTGATAATTTTGGTCTTGGGGGCCCTCATATGTGAGCAGGTAACTGCAAAATATGGTCAGGGGAACATGCACAAAAGTGGAAGTAGACTGTTCCACATCTACTCCGCCCAATATTTTCCTGAGAAGGATATTTGTTCTTTGTTAGGGTCAACAACGTTAATTTTTTCAGGTTTGGTTCAGCAGAACTGTGAGGCATGGCTATCTTTTCTGCTTTTGCAGCAGATGACTTGGTTCTGCGTGTTGCATTTGCAGAGTTTTTTGAACAAACATACTCAATTTTTATTATTGGCCCCCGCTTATTCTTTATTGGGAGATTTCCTCTCATAACCCATACGAGCAGTGTTGGTGTTGTGAAAGTTCTTGTTGGGGGAAACAAAGGTGGACCCATAAATGTGCAAGAATTTGACCATTTAAGATATTTTATATCTGCGGTCAGCGTTGGGATCAACACCCAATTGAGCTCTTTATGTCCTTGAAGCGCTGAATTCATGTCAGTCTAGGCTTCAAAATCAGTTAATGCTCTCGCACCTGTAAGGATCTTAGCTTCCTGATAGAATATACTGGAAAAGGCTTCAATAGACTCATTTCTTTGGAACTGTTTGCTGAAGAAATTATGCTTTCATTTGGAGAGGTGCTCCAGACTGCCAAACTCCCCTATAATTGCAATATTTGCTTCTGCATAAGACCAATTTTTGGCAGTTAGATGGGGCAGAATGATATTCTGGATTGTTGTGTAAAGGCAGTATACAATGGTGACCGCATTCTGGTGATCTCACACACCAGCATGGCTATCTCAAACATCTTATAGAATGCCATATTACTTATCCTTTGAAACTCTGGCAGTTTTGGAGTTATCCAAAATTCTAGGGTCTCAGGGGGATTGCTGCCAATTTTTGACCACTGGCCAATAGTCTTACGGAAGAGGAAGAGTGCCATATGGGGTAAGTTGCTGGGGCTTTCTTCACCTTTCATAGTGTGCCACAACTAGATCCAGTGGAATTGTCATCACCAGACAAGGAGCTTTACTTGATCAAATTGAATCTGCATTTGGAGCCCTCATGACGGTGGCCAGTGTCTCCTTATAACATGGCTAGCCAATCAGTGATGGTTTTTCCATTCTCATATGGCCAGACTTCCATGCCTTCAATTTTAAGTACTTCCTATCTAGTTCCTCCAGTTCTTTTAACAGCTGGTGGACTTGGTCAGTATTTTTTTCAGTGGTTTTTACTAAATCATGGTTTGTTCCTGTGCCTCTATCATATCTGAGACCTGATTCATCATAATAACCTTGATTGCGGCAACTCAGCCTGTTTAATCTTCTCCTTGCTTTTGGGAAATGGAATCTAACAATTTAAATTCAATCCATGATAACTCAGTCCAGATTCCTTTGATCTCAGCTAGGTTGTGAGTCTTTATGTCTCTGACTAATAAGTATAGCTTCGCGACTTCTTCATTGAAATCTTTATGCTGCTTTTTAAGATAGTGGATAGACTAATACAACTTCACAGCTGATTCCTTTTTCACATATTCTAGGCCTGCATCTTCAGGAGTTCAGCATGCTTTAACCTTGACTTGGTCACTCACCTTTTTGCTCACCAGTTCTCCACTAATATCTCTTAACTCAATACCCTATTGACATAGTCAGCTCAGAACCCCCATATAGTGAGCACCACTTGTTAAAAAGTGGTTACTGTACAGGTTTTCAAGGTTATTCCTTAACTTTATACAATTTTCCTTTTTGTTGACAAGGAACACGAATCTGAGCATTAATGGTTCAGTAAAACACTTGATAGTTTTTATTACAAAATAATGGCACTTTCAGCCTAAATAAGCTAAAACTCAATTAATAGTAAAACTAGTATACTGAGAACAAGATATCTTTACTAGGGAATAATCCCATACAAATATTGTATTTTGGCAATTTAGTTCCCTCATATTAGAATTGTTAAAATTTGTTGCCAGAGAATATCTTTGCACTCATCGATCTTCAGCTTTAGCATGCCATTGGTCAGAAGTTCCTTTGACTCTATTTCCCTAGCTATGCGATTCTGCCCTTAAGCTGGTAAACAATTGGGTATCATCCTGAACAAATAAGGAAGTCTTAATCATTTTAATTTTCTTAAATGTTAACTCAGAGCTCCCTCCTTTGGAAGCCTACAACCATTAGTACTAAAAAATGATGTCTGGGAGTATTCTTGACAAATATACTGGTATCAGAACAAATTGGAAAAAGCATAATCTGGTTAAAGTTCCACCAGGGGGTACTCCAATACCCATGATATCAACTATAGTTCAAAAAGCATCGCCATTATGAGGATGTGAAAATAGGATAGGGGAAAGGTATAAGAAAAACTGATCATTATAATTAGTATGACCTGACTATCAAGCTGAGGTCTGGCAATAGTTTAACCCATGCCTTTCAGGGTGTGGGGGAACCAGTGGATTCAGATTGAGGAGCTCTCGGCATTTATCCTGACTCAGGTTCAGCATTAGAGTTAACTTTTTTGCATCTGATATTGTGGGGTTCACAAATCACCATTTTTTTTATCCATCAACAGCATCATGATAGTTTCTCTGCATCACGGTAGTCTTATCAATTGGGGGTTGGCCCCAACAAGTCAGCTCAATTTAATCCAAATTGGAGTTTTAAGTGGGGATTGTTGCCCGCATATACCGGGGTTGTGGGTTGGTAGGCCAGTACCCCAGGGGGGCCCCTTGGTTTCTTACCTAAGTGAGGCCAGCATAAAACTAACAAAAAGATGGCGACATCTATTACTGAGAACAGGTAGTGGGGAACTTCCATAGGCCATGTCAGTTTCGTTGAGGGAAAAAGATTTTTAAGCTCAGTAAGACTTAAAATTGGTCCAAATTAAGATTACAAAAGTTATTGTTTTAGTATAGAAATTACATAATAACCCAGGCTCTATTGCAGGCAGAGCTCTGGGTTTATATAGCGTAAACCAAAATGGGGAAGGGCTAATGTACTAGTATGGCAACTGAGCCACTGGAAAATATTCCTAATTTGGCAGAATATGTCCTATATTTCTCACAAGTCGTCCTTTGTTTGTCTGGGCCTCCAGAATTTGATATGGTAGATGGACAACCCATCATTTTAACTAGAGAATCTTTTTAGACTTTTTTGGTGTTGGAGTTTCTGATCTTATGGTTTTTCCCACTTGATATTCTTGCACTGACACGCCTGAGGATATTTTTAATTTAACTTCTCTGGGATTTTCCCCTTTAATGGCTGGCAATTTCGCCCCTTTTAAGAATTTAATCCAATCTAGAGGAAAGGGAGAGCACTTGTCAGCATATGTCCCAATTTTTATAATATACTCTTTGAAGGATTTCATGATAATAGGGGGTTCAGGGTGCTCACTATCATGAGGTTGAGACCTTCATATTCTGGGGGAGCGGCAGCCATCCACCGCTCATCAAAGGTGTTCCCCATGTCTACTGTTTGTCCCAGAAGCAATGCTCCAGGAGCATTTACTTTCTTAAATCAAAAGGGGTATACTTGCCTGTCCTGCCTAATAGTGGCAGTGGGGATCCTTACATTACCCATTGAGAACTGACCTGTTTAAGTGCAATCAACCTATGCATTTCTACCAATCTTTTTTCCAATTGCCACTAAAAAGTAGGACACTATTCTAAAGAAGATACTACCAATACCAAAACTGGGTGGACCTGCATATTGAGGGTGAAGATAAATATGAAGATGAACATTTAGACAATGTAGAATATCATGTGTTAAAGGCACCTAGTGCGGCGGCTGTGCCTTCTGGGTTTAGAGTCAAAAGGTTTTACATAAATAATAAGTAAACCTACCTGGCTCAAGTGAAACAACATACTCTTATCATTAACTTATTTTAAAAGCAGAACATCTGATGATGCTTACTTTTAGAGCCTGGAACTGGATAGAAATGATATTGTCAAGACTACAACAAGTGCTGATGATCTGAGACAGTTTGAAACATCCTATATTGACAATGTAACCACTGGAAACCCTTTTGGCAAGAGTGTGATAGCAGTGGAAATAATGATGCAGAAGATGTGCTTCATAGAAATACTAGACACTGGAAACCAGTCACAGTAATGCCTCTAAGCTCATGAACAGGATGAACTTTATGACTGATATTGACTACAATGTGAATTAAAGAACAATCAGACCTGACATTACCTTCACTTTAGGAGCTTACTTTAGAGTTACCCTTACGCTTTGGATTCATGGTTATCACAGTGCCAGCTATGGTTTTTGGATAACAACCACTATTACTTCATAATTAGAATAAAGTTCCTCCTTGAGTTTAGAGCAAAGATTGACTTCACAACCAGCACCGTGAGTATCTTTAGTTATCAACTTCTAATGGTGTTTAAGGATGAGGTTGTCAAATTGTGGAAGCAAAGAGAGAGTTTAATGGAGATGGATAAATCAATTTATACCATTCCCTATACCTTTACAGAGATGAGCGTGAAGCAGCTACCCTCCACAGTTAGAGTGAAAAGGGGCTTCCGCTGAGTGCTTGTGAAACTATGGATATTTGACAGGTGATCAATGTTGTATGGCCCTGTCAATCAGCGTGAAGATTCTGCTGGATGCCATCTTGGAAGTTTACAAAGGCAACAGATTCTGCAAACAAGAACCAATAGTTTCACCTGAGGTCTATATTAATAACTACTCATGAGAGTTGACCATTGTTTTAAGAAACATTACAATTCAACCTATGAGAGTTGAGAAAAACAATATATTGCACAGGTCCAACTGACCAGTTGCAGTGATATTGAAACAATACACGCCATAGGGACTTTGATGAGCTTATTTTTGTGGATATGACCCCCAGGCAGCAGAAGGAGCTGAATAAGATATTGGACAAATTCAACTATATCTTTAGTAAAGGGTCTAATGACTATGGACTCTGAATGGAAGAGATCCACAAGATGGGTTTCAGATTCACTATACCATTCAAGTTCAGATTCTACCACTACTCAAAAGCTGAAGATGTTGTTATTTCTCAAGAATTAAGCAACTTACAGAAGAAGGTTTAATAATACCTTAAAAAAGTCCTTGGGCTTCATCTTTACTGCTAGTATGCAAAAAGAATGTGGCTCATTGCATAGTCATGGACTATCACCACTTAAACAAGGTAACCAAAAAGAGTCTTACCCTCTCCCATGCATAGACGACGCTCTGAAACACCTGGGAGGATTAAAATATATCTTAGCAACAGATATGACAAGAGAATACTGGAAGATTAAGCTCTTGTTAGAAGATCAGAAAAATTGCATATTGATCAGTAGTCAGGGATTATCCGAGCCAATGAGGATGCCACAGGGGCTCAGCAACTCCTCTGCCACCTTCCATCGCACGATAGGTTGCATTTTTGAAAATATCAAGTTGTCCAGTGTGTTAATTTACCTAGATGACAATACATGTTTAGCAGAACCTTCCTAAGCATCTTTACACCTTACCTAAAGTCTTTACTTGGGTGCAAGCATCATATTTGAAGTTGAAATGAAGCATATGTATCTTCCTAAAGAAGCAATTGGAGTTCCTCAGGCATGAGATCAGCCCCAGCGGAATCAAACCCAGTATGGGAAGGTCAAAGCAATTGTTGCAATGGAGCCACCCATGAGAATGAGAGACATCCAAATGTTCCTTGGGATTGTGGGATATTACTGGAAGTATATCCCCATTTTGAAGACTTGGCTGCATCCCTCACTTACCTGCTGACAAAGGAAAAAAGTTCAAGTGGGGCCTGGAACATGAGAAGGCTTTAATGATATTAAGGCATGATTGTTAGGGGTGCCAATTTTGGCCTACCCAGATCTCAACAAGACTTTTAACCTCTACACGAGCGTGAGTGATGTTGGAATTGTCACAATACTAGCTCAACTGGACACAGAAGGGGTGGACCACTCAATTGAGTATTATTCCAAGGTGTTTAGAATAACTGAGAAGAAATACACTGTCACAGAGAGAGTTCCTGGTGGTGATCTGAGAAGTCAAGAATTTCTGGCCTTACCTGTAAGGGGTAAAATTCAATATAGTGAAAGATCATATGTCACTCTTGGTTGCAAAATATAAGGGATCCCAACGGACGCTTTCCAGATGAGCAGTACTTCTCAAGGGATATGATTTTCATATCATCCACTGAGCCGGGGACAAACACCTAAACGCTGACAAACTATCAAAATTGCCAATGTTTTACTTACAAGAGCCAGAGAGCAATCAACTGAATGAATTAATTGGGTTACCAGAAAAAGCATGGCAGAAAGAGAATGGATGAAGTGAAGACCAACTAAAGAAGGTTTCCCAAAGACACAAATCATGTTGGTGGAAACCTACCAGAAGTTCAGAATAAATGGTACCCATGCATCATATCCAGTAACTAGATTGAACTGGTGATGGAAGCGCACATTTACGTCAGCTACAAAAAGTTACAGAAGATGTTGGCATACCTGAAGGAGTGCTTCTAAGAAGAGTCTATGTCTGATAAAGTTCACCTATCTTTAGAACTATATATACCTTATACAAGTTTATGAACGCTTTAGAAATCCTTTGAGCTTACCCCTATCCCTCCTACAGCACCCTTCAGTAATATGTCTATTGATGTGGTGGGACCACTTACAAATGTATCCAGTAAATCAAATTATATACTTGTAACTATCAGCCACTTTACTAAGTGGTTCAAAGCCTCTGCGGTCAAGAAGTACACTGCAAACTTAATGACTTAATTACTTTACAATCAAGATATAACAAGACATAAGTCAGCTCTCTGAACTCAGCTTGCTTACCAATTGAGGCAACTAATGCTCAGGGCTCTACTTTATACATATTAGGCACCAACCTTTTTTTAGATCATAATCATTTTATTATTGGAATTTCGTTATAATTTCGATATTCAGGCGCTAAAAAGGCTACAAAATAATTAGTTTCATTGCTCTAATGAAGATAGAAACAGGGAACGAAGTTATTAGTTTCATTGCAATAATAGATTTTAATCAGAACTACAGAATTCTGTTATGAATAAACCAAAATTGAGCTACGTGAGACAAAAATAGTAGTACTTTATTAGTTAAAAAATGAGGGATAACTATAGGGGTAGATTTGGTAGATCTTAATGAGTATTTTTGTGCTTCAATTGATGTAATATCTTTCCTAATTGATGACCAATATTCCTGATTATTATTAAATACTTGTGATGGTCAGATCTGATAAGGTTCTTATTAGGTGATATTGACCTTCTTGTGGGATGTTTTTCCCCTTTGGATTGCTTAGCCTCATCTTTCAGAGTAGGCTATAACTCCAAAGAGTTGATTGTTGGTCTATCTGAGAATCGGATATCTCTGATGGGGTCTTTATGAGCTCATTAGACTAAGACAATAATTTCAATCTTAATTATTTATGGTCATCACAGTTGAATCCCCAACAATGCCCCCTCAAGATCTTACCTAGGGGCACATACTTATAAAGAAACATACTATGAACTCTATTGTTAACAGTACTAGTATCATAAGCTTCAATGGAGTATTCAATACCCTGACAATAAATAATATGGTAAGGACCAGACCATAAGGTATCAAGTTTGTGAATCTGTCCTCCAGGCCTATGATGATAAAAGAGTACAAGATCCCCAATTTGATACTCTGGTAACGTAGGTCGACTAGCATTGATTCTAGTTCCCTCTTTTAGGGTTGTGACAGCTAGAGAACTCAAGGATAAGGCTTGTACTTGGATGATTATATCAACTAGTCTCCTCATAGACAAATCAGTTGTTTGCGGGGTTGCAGAATCAAGTATAGGTTGTACGCCTGAGGGTAGAATAGGATCCTGACTGTAAAGACCTTGAAGGGAGACATTCCAGTTACACGATAGTAACTAACTCTATAGGCTAACATCGCACTAGGTAAGTAGAGATTCCATCTACTAGGAGCGTTGGAGGCCATCTTTCAAAGAATAGCTACAAGGGTACCATTTGATCGTTTGACTGCACCATTAGTAGAAGGATTGTAAGGGGTCATGAATGACTGATAGGTACCCATTAAATTAGTAAGCTCAGATAAAACCTGAGAAAATAAAGTTGGTCTCATTATCAGATAATAGAACTTTTGGGCTACCATGCCGGGTGAAAACTTGCTTAAAAAGGAAGATGCAGTAGCCTTAACAGTGACTGTGGAAACAGAGACATATTCAATCCATTTGGTAATATGGTTGATAGCTAATATACTTTAACTATGTCCATAAGTAACAGTAGGAAGAGGGCCCACCACATTGATACTCATAGAAGAAAAAGGTTCTGAAGGTCCCAAAATTTTGTGTTGGTAAATCGGATTTCCACCACGCTAATGTTGGCAAGTGAGACAAGTCTCCAACACATCGTGCACAGTTTCCAGCATGTCATCCCAGTAACAATGATTTTTCAACCACTGTAAATTCTTAGCGACAGCTCCATGCCCTACAGTTTGATGAGCACCCATAATAGTATCAGTCCTCACATAAGGCTGAATAAAAGGAAACCATCAGATCATAACTTCTTATATAAGGAACCTTCTTTAACCTGAGTGTCCTCAGCTAAGGATTATAGCTTTGCTATAACGTCCTTAGATTCACAATACCAAAGTTCAGGTCTACCAATCAGATCATAGATACGATCCTCCTCAGCAGTGAATAACGTTAGTATAGGTAATTGAGAAAGTCCATCAACATTTTGGTGTATAGCTCTAGCGTGATGTTGAATTGTAAAGTCAAAATTTTGGAGCTTTAATGCCCATCTAGCTAAGCGTCCATCAGGATCCTTCATTTGTTATAACCATTTCAAGGAAGCGTGGTCCATTAAGATAGTGAAATGTTTGCCATAGAGATAAGGGTAAAAATGCTTGATGGCGGATAGGACTGTGAGGCATTCCCTCTTGGTAACACTATAATTGCGTTCTGCCTAAGAAAGAATTTTACTATAATAAGCGATGGGACGATCAACCAGGTTGGAATCATGATGAGCCAGAATGGCCCCAATAGAAACATAACTGGAATTAGTAAATAAGATAAAGGGCTTTTTAAATCATGATGGGCTAAAATTGGGGCAATAACTAAATCTTGGCGCAAAAGAACAAAAGCTTGCTGCTGCAATTCTTCCCATAAGAAAGGAAATTCCTTGTGAAATAAATAAGTTTAAGGTTTCGCAATCTCAGCAAAATGGGGGATGAAATGTCAGTAATAACCAACCATCCCTAAAAACACTTGAATATCGTGCAAGCATTCTAGGAACAGGCATGTCAAAAATAGCTTGTATCTTATTAGATAAGGGTAAACTCCCATTGCAACTAACTTTATGGCCTAAGAATCACATTTAGTTTTGAAAAAAACACACTTAGACGGCTTTAGCTTAAGCAAAGCTCAGCGCATTTGACCAAATACTTCCTTTAAATGAGCCAACTGCTCGTTAAAAGTGCAAAAGAAAAAAATTAATATTGTCCAAATAAACCAAAACACAGGATAGTTTTAAATCCCCAAATAAGCCATCCATGGCTCTTTGAAAAGTAGTAGGGGCATTACAAAGCCCCTGCGGCATACAAGTAGGCTCAAATAACCCCTTACTAGATATTAAGGCGCTTTTTGACGGTCTTCTGGAGCCAGGTAATTTGCCAATAGCCACTAGAAAGGTCCATGGCCAAGAAGAATTGTGACCCAGACAATAGTCTTAATGAATCATCAATGTAAGGTAGAGGATAAGAATCCTTTTGGGTATCAGCATTAAGCTGACAATAGTCCATAACCACTTGATGACCTCCATCTTTTTTCTGGATGAGTAGTAGAGGGGAAGCCCATGAACTCTTAGAAGGCGTTAGTAGCTCACATCGAGGAGTTGTTTCAATTCCACTGAGACATGAGCCTCCTCAGCTAAAGATTTGTAATAAGGCTGAGCTTGAATAGGGGTGTATCCCAAGTTTTCACCTGATGTTGCACATCTTTCGTTTAGCCCAAAATCTCCAGGACCCTTGGCAAATATATCCGCATACTCTTCAATCAGAGCCTCGGTTTCATGCTGTTGTTCTGGAGTGAGTGAATCTCCAAATTTGACATTAACTCTAGCAATTATAGGTGGTTCTTCCAACCCAAAATCACGTAAATCCCCACATCCTGAGATGGATAAAATTTCATTCACAGAAGTAGGTTTCACATAAGCAATAGGGTTATTTCAATTCAATTACATAGATCAAGAGGAGAGATTATCTAGTAAGACTAGAACAGCCCCATCATAAGCGGGATCAAGGGTACCAGGGCAGGTCAAGGCCTCCAAATGAGAGGGATTTCTGTTACCAGAAATCTCTAATACATGACCAGCTGGCACAAATACTTGTACTCCAGTATCAATTATAATTTGAGCTTTGGAGGAATAGTGAAAGGATTGTTAGAGTATAAAGGCATTCCTTCTGAGGCACATGCTGAAGGTGGCGGAAGAATAGTCCTATGTCCCAAAATTTTTTACTCAAGACGAGAGATAGAAGTAGGATATTCCAATAAGCAAATACGCCATTTGAGTTTTCCTTTGTTATTGGGGACATCTTGTAAAATCAAAGGTACTTGGTATCCAATTAAAGAAAGATAATTGTCCTTAAGACTAAGTTTCACATCATAATCAATGAGAAATTTGGTTCACAAAAGCAAGTCATAGCAGCTATTGCCCAACACTAAATGCATGGGCCAAAACAAACAACTTTTTAAAGAAAATTTAAGGGAAGAATAAGCTCCTATGGCTTTAATGTATGAAGAATCTGCAGTTCTGTAGTCTTGAAAATGATTTAAGTCTGGCGCCACTTTGATTTTTTTCATAAGCTTGGATGGGATTACATTAATAGGCGATCCCATATCACTGATAGCTAAATCTTTCACTTTGTGTACTATGACTTCTACCTGGGTCACATCAGTGCCAAAGTGTAGATTGAAAATACTGAGGGACTAAATATCTGAATTGAATTAGAAGATAAAACAGAAGCATAATAAGAAACAGTATCTTTGTTGGCTAATTCATTAGGGATATCACATTCACCAGGAGCGGATATCACATAACAGCTTTAGGAGTGCTAAAAGCTTGCAATTGAGGCAAAGGAGGTAGGTCAGCACTGGGAGCCTCATGCCCTATGCTGACTCCTCTTTTTTCGATTCTTCTCCTTGTTTATTCCACCATTGAGTTTCCATATGACCCACTAAACCGCAATAGTTGCAAGGATACTTCTTGGGTTTAGGTTTGGGTCTGGGTCTAGGCGGCACCACATGGATATATGAATGAGGGTTATTAGTGGAGGTTGGGTGCACCAAACCATCAGGAATCTCAATCATCGCCTCTTTGATGTCAATAAAAGATCTTAAACTTCTTTCAAGTGATCTTAAATGTAGTAGCAACTGAGTATGAGAAGCTAACGCACTCATCACAGCTGAAATGGCATCATCTACGGTAATACAATTGCAAGTAGCAAGAGTCTGGGCCCCATGATAGAATCTCTTAGAGAAATCTTGAATTGACTCTCTTCTCTTGATTTTGATGCTCATAAAGGATTGTTTTTGGTTAGATAGGATTTGATCACTCCCAAATTCCTTAATAAGGGAGGTTTTTACTTGAGCCCACATTTTGTAAACTTTAAGGTGAGGAACCATGATTTCTTGAGCAAATCGGCTTAGACAAAAAGTAATATGCCAAACTTTCTGTTGATCCGTCGCCCCATCCATTGCTCGCTCATAGACAAATTTAAACGAATGGATGCTATCTTCAACCGGCTTATCTTTATCCCTAAAGGTAGGTTTGAAAGTGGTGTGTTCATTGCTCAAGACCTGTACACCTGATACCATGACTGGATCAGCTTTGGAGGGTTTGGACTCAGGGATATGGGCTTGAGTGGGAATTTGGTCAACTTGTTATCTTAAATGGTTGAGGTCATCCTGTAAATTTTGAACCCATTGTGTAAGATGGTCATTTGCAGGCGTTTGATTTAAGTTAAAAATTGCAACGAGCATCTCTTCTTGCTTATTCTCAAGTACTCCGTATTTATCAGTTACCCAATTTATGGAAGCTGTTAACAATGTAAACTTGATCTCTTTCATAGTTTGGTTAGAATTGCATAGACAATGAGCATTATCAACGCCATCCAATAAGCTGGTTAAAGAATAATTTGGGTCAGTTAGAAAGCCTTCTAAAGATAAGAATCATCCTTGAGCTATGGCTTGGACTTGGGTTTCTAACGCCTGCACTCTCAATAATAGTAGACTTAAAGGTTCAGAATCATGAATTGAAAGCGTTAAGACAGGGGGACCAGGAGGTATGGGGGGGTCCTTGCAAACCATCATGACCTGCAGGCCCAGGTGGGCCTTGTTGACTTGCAGAGACTTGAGGACCTCATTCATCAGGGGGTACTGGGGTCACTAAAGGAAACTAGGTGGTCTGTAGGTCCAGGGTGACCAGCAGGACCTGATCCACCTTCTCTAATAGTATTCACAATTCGGAAAAGTTGTTGAAGTAGCCCATTGAGTTCAAAAAAGCGTTCCTCATTTTGGGCCCACAATTGTCCCAAAGTTTAGTAATCTCATCTTCAAGGGTAGTGATTTGGTGGTGAATAGGATTTAACGACATCACTAACCAGTTGAGATACTTATTAGCCGATGTAACCCACAACTCCATTATCAATTTTTACCAGGTGGTTATGTATAGGATTGATTTTCCTTCTATTATTGAGTATGTCTTCCCAATTATCTTGAACAAAGTTAGAAGCTGTCTCATAGAAAGAAATTAGCTGAAAATTGAAATTTTGCACCAGGGTCAACTGACGTTGGATATCAGAATGATGTAGCCCTAAAATTTGGAGTATGTTATGAATGGCGGGATGTACGTACTGCCATTGGTACTGCTCTGTTCTAGCCAAATTAACTTCAGTATGTTTCAAAACTGCTCAGTTGTATAAGTCCATCATATTTGATGCAACCTTAGATGCTTGGTCTCAGTTAGGATGGGAACCAGGATGGATAGCCCCCCTTATTAAGCCTTTGACCGTTTCTACTTCATCTTAAGATTGAATTTGATATTTATCTTGGTCAGGGCCCTTAATGGCCAAGTCCATAGAAGCTCAAAATTGAAGAATACTGATAGAAGCAGAAGGCATCTCCTGCCTGTTGGAGTGTACTCATCAGGTGATACTCATTGATTCCTTGGAAAAGGGGCTTTCTTTGATAGACATATTCATCGTAGTAAAAGTATGTTTTCACCAGGTGGCCTTGGAAGTAGACCTGGCAGGGAGCACCAATATTGGAATTTCATTAGAAGTTTCAATATTTGGGTGCTATTTAGGCTACGAAATTATTAGTCTCATGGCTCTAATGAGGATAGAAACATGACAACAAAGTTATTAGTTCCATTGCAATAATAGATTCCAATCAGAAATACAGAATTCTGTTAAAATAGACCAAAATTTAGCTACGTGAGACAAAAATAGTTGTACTTTATTAGTTAGAAATGAGGGATATTTATATAGGTAGATTTGGTAGGTCTTCATGAGGATTTTCATGCTCCAATTGATGTGTAATCTTTCCTAATTGATGAACAATATTCCTTATTATTATTACTATACTTGTGATGGTCAGATCTGACAAGATTCTTATTAGATGAGATCGCCCTTATTGTGGGATGTTTTGCCCTTTCAGATTGCTTAGCCTCATCCTTCAGAGGAGGCTGATAACTCTGAAGAGTTTATTGTTGGTCTATCTGAGAATTGGATATTTCCAACAGGGTTTTTATGATCTCATTAGACCTAGACACCAAATCTCAATCTTGATTATTTTCAGTCATTGCAGTTGAATCCCCAACAATAATAGAGCAAATTCTACTCTAATGCTTCCTGTTGAACCATTGATCCCTTTTTAGACTGTCCGCGGCCTTGGTAAATTTCGTGTTGACACTTTTTGACTTGTTATTATTTGTTGGTCCTGGGACACAATGGAAATCCAATCCAACCTCTCACTTGGCACTTTGGTTTCAAAGTATTTGCAATATTAAGTTCCTTGTTCAAATAATGCATATCTCAGACTGATTACTATATTATGCTTATTGCTATACCCAGACTGGTTACTGGTAATAAGTTCACTAATACTACTATAATTGAAAAAAATGAAAAAAACTGAGATTCTGTGGAAGAATTTTATATAAGAAAAAAGAAAATATTCCTACTTCTAGTGAACAATTAAGAACAGAATCAATGATAATTATACTATACTTTAGTATTTTGGCTACTGATACTGGGGATTATTAAGATCTCTAATTATGAGGCGCCGTCTGATTGCCACTTTAGATAATTTGTCCATTTTATATTCCTGTAAATGTGAGATTGTTTTTGTGGCAATTTCCCCTGAACTTAGATGTCCAGGGGCTCTTAGTTCTGTCCCCACTTCTGGGTTGTGGGCGGTAGCATCTTCTTGGTCTAATAATTGATTAACAGATAAGGTAATATGCCTCTTGACATTGGGTTTGTGTGATGGCGCTCTTTGATGCGCCTTGCATCAGGCTTTTGAGTGATTCTCAAATTTAATTGATTACTGGATTTAGTAATATTAAGATTAGAGCCATGATCACTCCAATCATGGTAAATCAGTCAAATCATCAATTCTTCATTGGTGAGTTGCAAAATATCATGCCCTTTAAGGTAAAAAAGGTTAATTTTTGTATTTTTTTGCGACGTTGTCATCTTTATATAGCAAATCTTCTGAAGCGTCAGCTGGAAAGATATTTTGCACTACGTCACTCTGATCATATGGTAGATTCTTGACTCACTGGCATCTATAAAATGAGGCTTGTTCTTCTCCTTCCACAGAGGGAAGTTGCCTGAACTTTTGCCAGTTTAGGGGTGAATTTTGTTCATTCCGCCTGTCAAGGAATAATCTGATAGTACATTGCAGCCTCATCCATGACTTCCCCTCCCAAGACAAGACCGGTGATATGACCTCAGGTGCCATGCATGAACTCTATTAAATACCAAGTTAGTATAGCTGTTCTGGATAGAGAATTTGGCTCCTCTTATTGCCAAGTCAGAGAAGGTCCAGTCCAGATGACTAGTAACTTTTCTGGCGGTAATCCCTGTAAATGATAGTACAATACTTTTTCCCCTAGGATGAACTCTGGTAGCCTAGTTTTTATCTGACTCTTTAAATGAATTTTAGAAATAGTCGCCTCTTTATAGTTTTAGGCTGCCAGTAAAATTCTATTTAGTTTGTTGTATAACTCCTGTTATAGGTTCCAGGTAGCAGGTTCTTCCAATCCGCTGTAATAATTGGTGCTAGTAGGGTTGGAAGTGCTGCCTCTTGCCCATATAGGGCTTTATAGGGAACATCCCATTCACTTAGTGGAGGCTAAACTGGTAAGCCTAACACTGAGGGAAGCAACTGATACCATTTTGATTTGTAGTTGAGGGCCAACTTACTTTGATATCACTCCTAAGGTTTCATTGACTCGCTTGATGCTTCTATAGAGGGTTGGGTGTAGAGCGTGGTGAATTGTAGATTCACTCTCACTAAGTCCATAAGATTTTTCACTATATCTAAGATGAATTCTTCCCAAAATTTGAAAACAAAACTTAGTGAAAACCATGTCTATTAATCACTTTGTTTGCAAAGGAATGAAAAGTTGGAGTTTGCATTCTATATCTTGACCGCAGAGGATTTGACTTACTTGGTGAAGTGTTTGATACTACTAGGATAAACTTTGATTACTGAAGGCAGTTGGTAGGTGCCCCACCACGTCAATTGATACATTTTTGAAGAGTTCTGTATTTGAATTTAGAGTAAACTCTAAGCAATTCTCCAGTGGGTGGAAACTCGCACATGGTATAATAACTCTAACGCTTAATGCACTTTGTCAAACATACATTACCAATAAAATCTCTCCTTTAAAGTATGCCAGCGGTTTCTAAGATCTTCCATGGCCTACATGATTATGTGCTTCCATCACCAGTTCCATTTGGTCATTGGGCCTTCTATAAGAATAACATTTGTTCTAAACCTTCTTTTGTAAGTTTTCATCACACGCCAGGTGTCTTTAAAACACCTTATCAGGACTGTATTAACTTCATCTGTTTCTTGCTGCCAGGCTTCTTCTGGTAACCCAATTAGCTCATATAATCATTTTTCTCTATAGAACGTGTAATTTTAACACTGGAAATTGCATTAAACATAAGCGTTAAGGTGTTTGTCCTCAGCTCAGTGTACAATCTCAAAGTCATAGTTTTAAAGAAGTACTGCCCAGTGGGCAAGGCATCTGTTAGGATCATTCATGTTCCACAACTAGCGGAGTGACTCATGATCTGTTATTACTTTTAAAATGTACCATGTACAAGTAAGGTCTGAAGTGCTTAACCGCTCAGATCAGTGCCAGGTACTCTCTCTGAGTGGCAGTGTAGTTATTCTCTTCTTTTCTGAACACCTTGGAATATTAAATCGATTAGGTGGTCCACCCCATTTTGTCCAAATGTTCCAGATTGCAACAAGTTTAACATAACTGCAATCAGATAGATTTAAAAAGGCTTTATTAAATCAGGGTAGGTCAAGATTGGCACCGCTACCAAGCTTGCTATAACTCCTATAAGGCCTGATTTTAATCCAGACCCCACTGAAATTTGTCTTCTTAGTGAGCAGGTATGTGAGGGGTGCAGCCAAGTTCACAAAATAGGGGATGAACTGCCAGTAGTATGGTACCATTCTGAGGAACACTTGGATGTCCCTTATGCTCCTGGGTGGCTCCATAGCCATGATCGCTTTGACCTTCCCATCTTGAGGCTTGATTCCGCTAGGGTTGATCTTGTTCCAAAAACCTAGACGCCTCACAATGAAGGTGCAGTTTCTCCATTTTAACTTCAGATTGAAAACTTGTAGTCATGTAAAGACCTCCTAAAGGTGTTGTAAGTGCTCTTGAACTGTACAACTGATCTGGTAATGTATAGAAAATTCATCAACATGCTAGACAACTTGAGATCGCCAAATATGCGGTTGGTTGCATGATATAAGTTGTCAAGGCGTTGCAGAGCCCCTGAAGCATCCTTGTGGGCTTGAACAACCCCTGACTACTTATCAGGGCTCACTTATCCTGATCTTCTGGCGAGAGCTTCATAAGCCAGTAGATGCTGGCCTGATCCATCACCAAGAATTATTTTTAGCCACCCAGGCGTTTTAGAGCATTTTCAATGCGCAAGAGTTGGGTAAGAGTCCTTTTTAATTATCTTGTTAAAACTTTAATAGAACATGGTTATGCAGTGGGTTCCATCCTTTTTGAGCTTAAGCAACATTTTAGAGGCCCATGGACTCTTTAAAGGCTGATTAGAACTGCTTTTTTGCTAGTTGGTTCAGCTCTTGAGCAACAATGGAATCTTCTGCTTTTGAGTGGTGGCAGGGTTTAGATTTGAGCAGTATAGCGGAGCTGGTTTCCATCTTTTGGAACTTGCCCTTGCAGAGTCCATATTCATTAAATACAATACTAAAGATATCGATAAGTCGTCCAAAGCTCAACAAGCTCCTTCTGCTGTTTAGAGGCCACATCATCAAACCCAAGCTTGTCAAACTCCCTCTATGGTATGTATAAATTAAATATCATGGCAACTGGACAGTTGGACCTGTGTAATGACCTGTCCCTTATTGACTCTGATAGGTTGAGTTGTGATGAACTCAAGATGATTTTGAACTCTCCAGAATAGTTTGTGTCATACATTTCTAGTTAAATTCTAGATCCTTGCTTGTGGCTTCCATATGAGTGTAAACTTTAAAATGGTATATGACTGAATCTACACACTAATCAACAGGGCATTCAGTGTTGATCCCCTGGTAAAAACTCCATAGTATTGTTAGCATTCAGCGGAAGCCCTTCTTCCATACTAAAAGTGGATGGTAACTGCTTCACATCTTTCTTGGTAAGCGTATAGTATATGGGTTAAATAAATTTATGTGCTTCCACCAAGAAAATCTATTGCTTCCGCTGTTTGACATCTTCATCTTTAAATATCAGAGGAAGTTAGTAACTCAAGATTCTCACAGTTCTGGTTGTGAAGTCAATCTTTGCTTCAAACTCAAGGAGTAACTGCATAGCGATTAAAAAGTCATAGTGGTCATTATCTAAAAACCACTTCAGGAGTTATCAGGACCACGCTCCTAAATCATAAGGGTGGCGCTGAATAGACTCCAAGAGCGCAGGTGAAGTCTGGTTAAGCAGTTTGGTACTTTATATATAGTCAATAATGGGCATGAACCTCAGCTTCTTCATGAGCTTAGAGGATATGATGTTGACTGAAGACCTTGTGTCCAGTATAGCTAAGACGCCCACTTTCTGAAAAATCACTTCCTTTAGTCACACTCTTTCAGAATGGGCTCATTAGTCAACACTTCAATAGAAGATTATTAAAAATGTCCAAGAGTAGCACTGCCTGTTGTAGCTTTGTCAGTATCATTGCCATCTGGTTACAAGTTCTTGAAGCAGTCACTACCAGCTGCGCTCCTCATTAACAGATTTAATAATTCAGGTAGGCTGGTTCACTTGCGCCAGGAATTTTTTTTATTTATATTTGTCTATGTTGAGGACTCTTAACTTAACAAGCACAGCCATTGTGCTAGCTGACCCTAACATGTGGTATCCTGCACTGGCTAAATCTTCATCCTCATGATTATCTTCACCCTCAGTGTAAAGATACACCCAGTTTACAGCGCTGAGGTATACTTTTTAGGGGGTGCCTTTCTTTTCAGTGGTGAGTGATGGACAAGATTGGTAAAAGTGCCCAGGTTGACAGCACTTATTGCAGGTTGATTTATCGAAGAGTCAAGCGCTCTGGTGGTTTAGAACTAATATCCTTTGGTTTGTAACCTAGTCATTAGTGACGTAGATGGCCTTGCTAACTTGTCAAGAGGCATTCCTGTGGCCTTGTATTATATTTTTATAAGTCCCTTATACGTTGAGTAAGCTTTCATGGAGCGTGCTGATAATAATAAAACTGGCCTGGAACTCAGGATGAGTAAACACCTAAAGAGAACCATTTTACCTCTATTACAAGCATCAATAATGTAGAGTCCAAAAAAACCATAGCACCCATGAACACCATCCAGGGATTACCAAAAATGGAAATCATACACACAGATGTTCAGTGAACTTATCAAACTCAAAGATAAAAATTGTACTTTAGGGGTTTTTATTTAATTATAGTAACGGAAAAGGAAAAAAGAAGCAACAATGGAACTTGTTAGGATCCTCAGCCTTTAAGCTCACAAAAAATAGGGAGTGAACTCTTGCATTCACCATCAGGAATATTTTGTAATTTTCTTACAGCATTGTCAGGATTCTCCTTTATTGGAGGAAGCTCCAACTAGGGGTCATAACTTGCCTATGGCCAAATGCTGTGCAGGCCTCCCCATTTACTTGGGTTGAGCCTGACTTAAAGGGTTGGGTTGGCCCAAATATTATTTATTAAAATTATAATTAACACCGGTGACTAATTCCAGGATGTAGAACAATAAATTGGGTTTGCAGAGAATTTCTATCTGACGTTAACCCCAATCATAATATACTTTTGGTATTCATCAGCGAATTATGCCAAGGATGGTACCACCCCCCTTGTATAAATAAAATTTTTATTATTTATCTCGCCATTGGCGATCAATGCTGACACTTCCCTATTCTGAATATTCCCTTTCCCAATCCCCCTTTACCCTCAAGGTCCTAGATATAAATAAAAACTTATTATTTAAAATACCGTTTCTTACCTATCTCTTTTCCTATTTTAGCTTTACTTAAGTGCATTTAAGGCCTACCATCTCTCTGGGGGCTTTGTGGCCCTGATTTAGTAACAGGCTAGTTAGGATTTGCTCCCCCATGTCCTGACAGGCCTATTGACATTTTAAAGTCTCTATGGTGCCCGATCTATCTCAGCCTGTCCAGCCAACTTAAGCTCAAATTTTATCACCAATTCTCCCTTCTGACATG
>JAKSZP010017742.1:0-44058 GCA_022478985.1 Massospora cicadina | reverse complement strand
TTGCCTCCTAATATGGAAGCAAATTTAAAGATGTATTCACTTTAAAACATACATATAGGTCAAATTGAAAACCTTCTCCTTTTTCAAAGTCAGTTAAGAATTGTAAAAAAAGTGGCATTGTGTAATATATTATAAAGATAAAAGCTAATTTTTAACTAATACTATGGCTACCATGAACACTCTTTATTAATTGATTGGAAATTTTTTTTCTAATGTAAGTTTTTTACTAATAGTTGTATCTCATCTCATAAAGTTTGTTTTACCAGTTTGGATCTAGATGTATAAAATTTTTCCTTTATATGTACATTTTTGTTCTATTCTTAATAATTTTGAAAAATATAACTGTAGCCATAAATAAAATCTTATATTTGTAATAGTATTAGGTCTGTAATTGACTTTTTTTTTAGTACTAGATGGTTCTGTAATTGACTTTTAAGTAGTCATAACTAATAACTATATATAATAGTATCATTTTGTCTCTGTTTTTTTAAATTTTTCATATAATAATGATTCCATTAAGTTTTAGTTTATAGAAAAGTTACTTTTTGATAAAAATTTATCTTACTTGATATAATATTGATTATTTTATTTATTTGAGGCAAGCCGACCAGGGGACGGACATTACCGAAATGGAGAAAGAAAGTATCGACATGAAACCTGAGCAGGGTCAACTGTCGTAGAAAGTTTTTCACCTCCGGATCGGGACTCGGATTTTTCTGGTTACGTCATGGGTAAGGTTTCGTGTTATTATACCTATTAACCGCCAATAGCTTCCTTCGGCTGGCACCCCGATCGATGTGCGAAGGGCGGGAATCGAACCCGCAACCTTCAGGTTGGTAGCCGTACGCCCTACCGACTCGCCTTCCACCCACTTGATATAATATTGATTATAATAAGTAGGTATGTTATAATAAAATGTACATTATTCATTTGAAAATATAAAATTTGTCCATAGTAACCATGAAAGTTTTTGTACATCTGTAATATAAAAGGCTTAAGCTAACTAATAAGTTATAAGGGGAATGTATGCCAGAGAAACTGCAAGTGAGTTTCAGAGAAGCAAGAATAAATAAACATTTTTGAATTTCTGGCTGAATTCAAAAATTTATTTTTTTGCTTAAAAGATTCTAACTTCTTTTTATTAAATATGTAATATATACTACTATTTTTTTTAGTACTAGATGGTAATATATACTACTATTAGAACGTACATGTTATAGATATAAAATCAAGCTGCAATGCTTCACCAAAAGATTTAACATATAGTATAAAACTCGTCTTACCTCAAATAAACATCAAATATTTAATATGAAACTATAATAGTAGAATCGAAGTAAAGGTAGTAAATCCATGAATTGATTTTTAATCATTATCAACTGCTGAGTTAAATACCATTACTAAGCTTCACTTTAATAGATTATCAGATTTATAAAAGCATAATAGTTTGCAAAAATTAATAAATGATTATATATATATGATAAAAGTATTTTAACTACAATAATAATTAATTTAACTTTTTTAAATTTAATAAAGAGTAATAAATCTCAGACTTTATTTGAGTTTTCCTTAAACTCAAATATAATTTTGTTTGTCTATGTATTAGATGGAAATGGAGGAGGCAAGTCAAAGTACAATGGGTTCAATGTTCTTTAAAAAAGTCAAAAAAATAAAATCAATTACCAATGCATATGCTTGCTATACCAAGTTGAAATAATCTAGGACTAAAAAGATGTATGCTTGATATATGAAAAAAGATGTTTCAGTAAACTGTCGAGCTGCTAGTTATAATTAAACCTTTCATGAGAGTTTTCTTTATAAGATAAACAAACCATAATACTATTGATTAAAGTTGACCAACAGGGTTTTGGGTAGTGTTGGTCCCAATGTCATCCTACCTCGAATAAACAAAGTAGACCAGCATGGTTACAATATAGTTGAGATAAAAAAGTTAAATCTAAGTGAAGTTCCACTTTTACTTTTGGTGCATGCTGGAACTCAAACCAACCTTCAGTTAGTAAGCTTGGGTTGATCACTCCTCCATAAACCTCTTGAGTTTTGTGATAGATACTTTGCTTTTACTTAAGTAAACTCTTATAGGCATATTTGGCATTGCCCTAGTAACAACCTCAATGTTCAGTATAAAGTTACTTTAGTCCTGGATTTGATGAGTAGATTAGTCATGATATAGTTTATATACCCTACCATAACCAAAATCAGCTAAGGTTCTAAACCAATTGACTTTGACATGTATGGCAGTGCTACATCTGATAAACACTATCAGTTTATTCAATGCATATTTTAAATTATTCTGCTTGCAAATCTAGAATTCAAATCTATTGGTGATAATTGGCTTTAAATACTCTGAGAATATTGAGCTAATATCAGTCTTTATATTCATGTGGATTAATAATAATACAATATTCTCAACTTAATCAATCATATTAGACTTATCCTTATTCTTTAAGCTAGCGTAGATAGACATGGTTATCCTTGATAATTTATGATATAACAAATTAATAAACTTATATTATTGGATTCTCAAAGTATTTAGATCTCAGCTAACAATGCGTCATACCTTATAAATTCTTTAAAGCAACTATACAACTTAAGAAGATGGTTTAGCAGTATATTCTAAGAACATTGATACAATAATATAATGATAGGTTTGAATCTAATTACACTGTTAATCACTTTGTTATATAACTTTCTAGTCAAATTTGCAAATCTTTTAAATCAAATTTGGTTATCAGAACATAAGTTATACAAAATACTAAAGTGCAAATAGTATCTTTAATTATATTTTTATAATTTGATTAATCAATATTTATTTTAATGTATAGGTGTTACTAATAGCTGTCAAGAGTTGCTGTATCAGGTAAAATGACAGCATCAAAAACAAAGCTTCTATTTAATGACGTCTAGCTAAAAGGCAAACCTAATTTAAAATCTCTTTATTAAAAATCAAATAACATGTAGTTAGTTTAATTTTTAATTTCCAGCATTTTGTTTATTTAAATAAGTTACAATAAATGGGTTATTAAAGCCTATTAAAATATTTTACTACTCAATAAACAACTTAATGCATCTCATATTTTCAAGTAACTACCAGAGTTACCCAGCGTTGCTTGGGTTTATTTATTCCCAGAGAATTTGAACTGATTAGTTTAGGGTTTATATTATAAAGTGGAGTTACCCGGCGTTGCTTGGGTTTATTTACTACTAGCATCCATTACCTGTGCTTTGCTACAGTTTATAAATTACCAGATGACTCAAAATTATTTTAGTTTTTAGATTGGTTGATAGCCATCAATAAGTTCAGAAACTATTAAACCTATTAAATATTCCAACCTCCAACTACTTAGCCAAAATCAATTAAGCCTGCCAAATTAACTAAACCATCAATCATTTACCTGAAACTATTAAGCCCATTGAACCTACCAAAAAATGAACCACCACTCAGCAAAAACCAATGGTTGGACTTGCAAAATAGCCAAAATCTACCAACCACTTATCAAAACCTATGAAAAAAATCAAATTAAATGAATATAAAATGTCCCTCCAAGGGAGGATACCCCAGTGGTAGAGTATAGACCCTCTACCACTGCCTCCCGAGTTCGATCCCGGTAATGGACTTTGGGTAGGGGACGATTTTGACTGTGTTGGTTTTGTGCGCCAATGCCCCGAACCGAGATAGCAAATAGCAAAGGCGGTCCATGGAGTTCCTGGCCTATCATACGCCGCGCATGGAGGTTTTCCGGGTTTTATCCTCCTTTCCCATTTTCTTCACTTCACTAATCGGTGCGGTATCGTCCCCAGGTCGGCCCACCTCGAATAAAATTTAAAATTTAAAATGCTCAGCCAAATTACTATATAATTAGCATTAGAAATATACATTAGATCTTATATAGGACTGATATTAAAATTTGTATGGTTTTATTAAAAAAGGTATATTACAATTCCCAAACTTTATAAAGTACTTGTGCCAAGTTTGGTGATTTTTGGTTATTTGCTTGAGATAATGCATCTAATATAAAATAATTGAGAAATTATGCAAATCAATAAAACCCTTTTTGAAGTCTGCACCATCTTTCAACCTGGTGTTATAAAATTTTGCTCAAAAATACAAATTATATCTTATGTCTGGATTGGGTCCAAATGTAAACTGTAAGAAACTTAATTTATATAGTACTGAGTATATAAATTAAAATAACTTTTATAAGTCAGTTAAAATAAGGTGCTGACTTCAAAAAGGGTTTTATTGAGAATGCATAATTTATCAATTATTTCATACTTTTTAGAGCTTTTTTAAAGGAAGTTCTTTTTCTCAAAATTTTTTAAGAAGTTCTTTTTTTCACAAAAACCTTTACCCCCAGTTCTTCCCCCAAAAAATTAGTTTATTTTTTAAAAAGTGGCCTCTTTTTCTACTTTTATTAAATATTACTATCTCTATATATCCTTTTCAACCACTTACTATTTCTCTATAAAATGAAAGCTCATTGTATGTATATTATATATAGTATCTTTTAAACAAATAAACTAATAATTTATTTTATTAAATTTAGTTAATTTTAATTGATCAAATTATATTGGTTTTACTGATTGCCATCTACAATACTTCATCTTATTAAATTCAGATGATTTTATTGGTCAATATAAGCTGAATTTACTGATTGCAATCTACAGTCATTCATTTTACTAGATTTGGTTGCCTTTATTAGTCAATTTATGGTAAATCTATTTATTGCTATCTAAAATAATTCATCTATTAAATTTAGATGTGTTTATTGGTCAAATTCTGCAAAAGATGATAGACATATATAATAATTTAAGCTCATCCTGCTATGATCTCATACTGCCTGGATTTTTAACATACCCCCTAGCTATAGAACATATATTAAAAGTGCTTTGAAGCTATCATTTCACCAATGTCAGAAATAAGTTTATCTGGTTTTATATTATTTCATAAGTATCCATTGCTTTCAAGCCTATTTTGGTATACTTACTAAATTAAGGATCAAATACTTGACCAATACTTACAAAAGTAAAATAAGAGCTAAGCTGGAGCATCCTCCACTTTTGAAGAAGATGGTCATCCAAATTGGTCCAGTATTTTCAGAGTTATGCGCAAGCAAACATAGAATAAAAATGATTGAAGTTTTACCTTATGGTAAAAACTTAAGTGCATGATATATGCCTTATGGTTGAGAGTTGTTAGAAACTTTCTTAACATTTTATCTACTGTTATGATAGAATACTATCATTTTGTTTTGTTTTGACTTTTAAAAGAATAATACCTGGGATGGTTAGATTACTTTAGTGATGATTGGATTAGCCTAATTAAACTGTATATGACAACAGGCAAGTAGCTGATAGATATATTCATTTTTTTAATTTATATTAATTAGGTAGCATTTTAAAAAACTTTCTTTCCACTCAAAGTCACTTTTGAGTGATTTTATTAATAAAACAGAAAGTAAGTAAAACAATTAGTGATCAAATGCCAACTGCAGCTGTTTAACCCCAATGATGTTAGATTTGCCACCAGCTGCTCCAATGTGGGGCAGTGGCAAAACCCACCTAGCGTTTTCCATCTGGCGGGAAAACGCGCTCAGTCTGGATCATCCAGTCCAAAAAGTCCTTGGGTAAGTTTGATACACCCAAGGATCTCGCCATCCACCTGGCACAAACCCAGGTGGTACCTCGCAGCCCACTCATTCTCCCCTGCTCACAGCTCCATTTTGGCCTTTGGGTCAAGTATGGAAGATTGTTCCCATACGAGGAACAAGCAATTATCAACCTGGCCCAGGTGGTGATGCAGCCAACTGGCTTTATTGACTTCCACCCCTTTAAGGGGTATTTCAACCTCAGCTTCACCTGCAAAGCTGATGCCACCACTGCAGCTACTGTGCTTTTGATTTTCAAGGGCACCCCTATACCAACAACATGCACCCAGCTCCCCACTGACACCACTATGGTGGTTCAGTTTGTGGGTTGCCCACTCACCTCCCCCCACAATACTCCATCAGGAGTTAATGGATGGTTTATCCACATATGGCTCCAACCCCATCCTCCAGTTTGTGGTCCTCAATGGGGCCACCCGCTTAGCTGGGCCTTGGGCATTTGCCACAATTTGCCCCATAAATTTAAAATTGCTTAATTTGATACCACCCCACGCCATCATACCCTCAGCCCCTGACCACCCATTCTGGGCCCAGGTAGAGGGTGGAAGGACAATCTGCCCTTCCTGCTTTGAGTTAGACCACTCAAAGTGCAAATGCCCCTCCCTCATGACTTCCTCAGACCCAGCGCGGTCATCGCAAGGCCCCCAATTTTCCTCACACCCCACTACTTTTCTGACTTGGAGTACAACTCTACCCCCCTCCCCCAAAGCCTGTTGCCTCAGTGCCTGCTGCAGCCAATCAGCCCCTCCCTCAGGCAAGTGCCACATGCGCCTCATCCAACCAGGGATTAGCTTAGTCCAATGTGGGTTTGCATGTTATTCTGCAATTGCCAGCCACATCACTTCAATTTGCAGACCCAAATTTTGAGTTTGATTTGAACCCATAGTCCTCATTGGCTGAAACTGATGTGATGGGTAATTTTATAGAGGCATCAAAACCCACATATGACAAGTTTGTCCAGAATTGAACTCCCATCCAGGTCGCTCAACAATACTATGCTCCCCAACTGGATGCTGTAGAGTTCTTCTCAGACCACCAGCTCAATGTAGCAGAAGCTAACCACCCTGAGGTATCCTCCATTCAGGAAATGGCAGAGTCATCAGTTGTAGCGCTAGCCACAGAAATTTTGCCCCCCATCCTCCAGCCATCCACACCCATAAGCCACAAATTGAACATTGAAATTGCCCAAGTGCGCGCTAAGGAGGCCATCCAGAGAGCGGTTTCCACCTTGCAAGCCAACTCTTGGGTTACCTGTGCCTCCATGGCTTCTCTGTCCCAGCTCCCCACCCTCCACATTAAAGCAGAGGCCACCCTTGCCAAGTACATTGGCAACTTGTTGATGTAATACCAATTCCTCAAGCAGCCACTTGTTACTGACCTCACTCCCCATGTCACTGATCAACCCACCCCGTTGCTATACTCCTTGGCTCATGCTCTCACCAAAGAGGCGAATGAGCCCCCCAATCCCCAATCTCCTCTCCTTCTGCCATGGTGGGATGAGCGCCTTGGTGCTGCCCCACCTGGTAGGTTGGTATCTCAATTGTTGCATTCTACCCATTCTTTGAATGGTTGTTTTTGTTTGATCTGAGAATTTAGTTAGTTCAGTTTTTGTTTTGTCACTTTCTGCACTTTAATAATGTCCATCCTCTGGTTGGCATGCCTCATAATAAATTTAAATTAGGTAGCATTTTAGTTGTGGTGGTTTAGGAAATCATATTATAAATAAATCCTTATTAATGCTTGTTTTCAACACCTACTTCTAGACTATTTACCAATCTCAGATAAACTTGACACTAATATTCTATGAAATTTATATATATAACTGTTCAGTTGAATTGATTAGTCTAACGTTTTAGATATAAGGTTACCAGTTTTTACTTATAGTTTTAAAAATTAGTTAATTTTATCAGTTAATTATCTGGTAAACTTTCAGATATCTAACTATATTACCTCAACTTTTTTATTTAGTTGATTTTATTGGTCAACCTATACTGAATTTACTGATTGCTATCCACAAATAATACTTTTTAGATCTAGTTAACTTTATTGGTCAACCTATACAAAAACAATCCACGCACATAGTAAATCAGGCTCATCAGTTATGATCTTATACTTGAACATACCTTCCCAGCTATATAACATATATATGTTAATATATAATATCAATTAGCTGATTTAATTGATCAATTTAACTAAATTTACTGATTGCCATTTAGAATAATACAATTTAGATCTAGTTGATTTTATTGGTCAACCTATGCAAAAAGAATCCACACCCATATTAATTTAGGCTTGTCAGTTATGATCTCATACTTGAACATACCTGTCATGAAAATAGTAGAAGAGGTTTAGACTGGCCTGCCAATAGGGATGCATGAGCACCCAAAACCAAGCCAGAATGCCAGTGGCATTGTGACTCTTATGACTTTGTTTGGAGCTTTGAATTGGGAAACAATGACTAATGGATCTAGAACAAGCATAAAAGAAACTCAGAAATGAACCAAATGAAAATAACCCCAGACACTGAGAATCTTGCTGCAAGGGATTGTACCACTGGGTTGGCTTCTACAGGGTTGATGGTGAGTGGGTTTGTTACTATCATCAATACAAGGGGGCAGATCCTTGCTTGAAAATGGCGGATATTATAATTGTCAAGGCGTTGCCTGACTGCCACATTACTCTAATCTTCCCTTGTACGATGATCAAGGCAAGGGTGAGGGGCATGATTGTTACAATTCATAAATGGCAAGCTGATGAATCAGATGCCTAAAAATCAAATTTAGATATATATTTTGAGATTGATGAGGAAGAAAATTCTTGTAAATGTTACTCTGGCCAACCAGATGCCATCAGATACAAAATTACTGAATGTGGAGACAAGGAAGCAGATCCAAGAAAACAAAGTTTCAGCCAACTAGATGTAGCTGAGTCTGATGTCCCAAAGTGTTGACAAGGATAAAAATCCTTTTAAATGGCACTCTGGCCAACCAGATGCCGCCACTTCAGTTGAGGCTAGACAAGCCTCTTGGAAATGGCTATTGGGTGAATAAGAGGCCACGAAACCCCTTTTAACTAATAAAAAATTTAGAATATGGATGTAGGGAATGTCTCAGGCTTTGAGAACAATATAAAGCAAAATAAATGTGGAAAAGTTTCCACAACCACAAGGGTACCCAGTCCTAGTTCTAAAATGGGTCTCAATAAGGAAATCGAGGGTCTAGATCCTCAGGTTATGCATGTCATCAAAAGATGCCCACATACTCCTCAGAGAACAAAATCCACCCTTCTCCTTAATCACAATATAAATTTGAACTGATGAAGCTGTGTAAAGCAGTTTTATCTTCTAGAATTTTAATAATACTTAAGAAAATCAGAAATTTTTTTTAAAGACTGGAAATCATCTTTATAATTTCTTAAGGGAAACTGCACATGGACCACAGTTCAAACTTTGACAGGGCTATAGAGTCTCTACACGTTCTCTTAGGTGGACAGACCCTCTTTTTTGGTGCCAGTATAGTACTGACTGTGGCACAAACTTTTATAGTTAAGTGTTTTCCACATAGTAGGATTAGTGTTATTTCCACAGTAGGATTATACTGATTGTGGGCACTTACCTGAGCACTCTTGACTAACTGTTTTGTGGCAGTGTTCAGGACCCTGTCCGTCACAGATATAAGTCCACAAGATTCCAGTATATTAATAGCGGATAGATTTTAATAATGAGTTAAATTGCCAGAAGTTTCTTGCACGTTGAATCCAGTTGCTGATGGTGGGAGTGATTGTAATCATCAAAACTGGTAATGCCCATTTGGTGTAGGGATTAATAGGCCATCAAGTTAATGCCATCAGGACTTCAGCAAGAAGGATTTAAATAAAGTAAGAAATTGAGTTTTAGCAAAAATTTTATTGAAAAGGATAATAAAGAGAATCAACCAACAATATCCTAAGTATGATGCAACTGATTAAATAGTGTTCAATTGGTAGTGGGGCAAAGCAGGGATTGGGTCCCTCAAATTTGACCCAATCTGGCAAATTTTTGGGAAAGGGGCTGATAATGTCAATTAGAACTGACATCAAAGGATTCAGCGGCAGGCTGAGTTACTATCAGTTTGACCGCAAACACCTGAACTGAGGTGCAACTGTGTTTTCATCAGTTGGCACGATGGTATCTGGCCTGATGAGCAATGGGAATTCCCCAGGTTTACCCCATATAGGACCAGCCCCAATTGGTTGAAAACCAGTTCAGGATGCCCAACCCACCCATGCCTGGTCGCTGAGGCATTCATTCAGTCAAATGAGTAATGTCAACTGCAATTCCTGATTCATTAGATAAGGGCTTCAGATTGTCTTCAATAGTTCTTAAAGATGCCATCTGCACATCAGAGATCATCCCCAACAATTTTGAGATGTGTTTGGCATTGGCAATCTTACTGCTGGCTTAGTCAAAACTGTTAGCAATTCTGGCCAATAATTTGATACTTGACCCTTTTTGACTATATGTTTTCCAATAATTGGGCTTTATTCCCATCAATATTTAACCTTTCTACTTTGATTTGGTAATCTCAGTGTAGATTTTCTCAATTTGGCAGACAAGTTCAGCTAAGGTAAGCATGGGTACTGAGGGGAATCTTAAGAGGGAGGGCTGTTACCCAGCACTTGTCTACATGTGGGCGAGGTTGCTCTGGGTGATGAGGGGTTCAGCCACCCTCTTCAGACCCTTTTTATTCATAAATGGTAAAATTACCCGATACACATGCAGGGGAAGTTCCCCTGGACTTACAATACCCCCAGCCATAGTACATAGATCATGTCAATAGATCATTTTAAATTTAGTTGATTTAATTGGTCAATATATACTAAATTGTAACAGATGGGGCCCTCAAGGCCCAGCCTGACACTGGCCATGAACCTTACTTTGGACGGGGGTCACTTCCATGAGGTAAAGGGCAATAGCCATACCAAACCCCCATGACTTCTATCTGAGCAAGTGGTCTTGCTGGGCACACTGGGCTGAGGTGTGGCGCACCAGCCTCTGTCACCTTGGGCCCACTCTGGCAGCTGCTATCCCAAAGGAATGGGCATGGGCTGAGATGTGGCAGACATCAATATCCTGCCAGCATCTAGTCACCCACACTGCAGAATTTGACAAGCTCCCCCAGCCAACACTGGGCCAGAGTATTCTGCTCCACTGGACATTACCACCCCAAAGAATTTCAGGATGTTCACCCCCTTCCTCACCTCCTATCACACTGCCATATGTTTCAAAACAACATGCTAGAATAGATAAAATACACTCTAAATTATATTAAACTATAACAGGTCTAGCAAACAGCAGCCTTTATTGGGGTAAACTTGAAGTTCAGAATATAATTCCAAAGTGAGGTCCATTGGGAGTAACCTCACTTTGAAATAATGCCTAAATAGGTTAAATTCATTGTCAGTCATGAGATGAATAAAAGCCTCCAGAATTAATGGCATCCTGGCAACTTTTCAGCGAATAGGGAAACTTCAAAAATGGACAACCACTTAACCCTTCAAATAGTATAGAAATAAATCATCCATTTTTTGGCCTTAAATTTGCATGATTTTCTTAGCCAATATTCACTCTTTTTAAGCTCATTTTGGTTCTTGTTGTAACACAAACATTCAATAAATTTTAAAATAAATCTATATAAATCTTATTTTAGTTTGATGCATATATGCATTTTTAGATTTACATACTCCTTAGTTTTTGGATACAGATATGCTTTTTCTAGATTTACATCACTCACCATTTTTTGGACACATATATGTGTTGAATCATTGAGAGGGTTATATAAATGTTTATATAATTATCCTGCTTTTAACCCAATTAGTAAAACCACATTAGAATAATGGAATTGCAACCATCAACATACCCAAATCTTGCAATTTCCAAACTTATAAGATCCATGTATGATCATTGACCGTTCTATAAATTTACTGATTGCCATCTAGAATAATTTATTTTAGATCTAGTTGATTTTATTGTTCAACCTATGCAAAAACATTAACAACCATAGTAATTTAAACTTTCAGTTATGATCTCATACTTGAACATAACCCCCCAGCTATAGGACATACATCATGTCAAAAAACATAAGTGCAAGTCAAATAGAGAACCTTCTTCTTTTTCATCAGTTAAAAAAGTATCAATATTGGCTTAACTCAACAAAAGTATTTTTATTAACCATACCTGGTTTTAAACTTAATTTATTAGTTTATTGGTAGTGGTTAGGGGTACCTTAACTGCTTTAGCTTTAGATCCCATAAAAAAGTTAACCATTATACCACCCAGCTAAATCTTTAAGCTTAATAATGGAAGATTGCTGTGATGCCACCTAATTTTATAACCTCACTCAACTATAACTATTGTTGAACTTAGTAAACTAAAAGCTATGTAAACTGATGCATAAAGTGATTTTGACAACTTTTGCTTTGATATCTATAATTGAATTTAAATTCAAATTTAAAAAAAAATACAAATCATAACTGCTTAAATGAGCAGAATTAAAAAATTTTGAGAAAAAAAGTACTATTTTTGAGAAAATCTCTAAAAAGTATAAAATAATTGAGAAATTATGCCTTCTTAATATAACCCTTTATAAAGTCAGTGCCATAATTTAAACTGAATTATAGAATTTTGTTTGCAAATACAAATTATATCTTATGTCTGGATTAGTCCAAGTATAAACTGTAAGAAACTTAATTTATATAGTACTGAGTATATAAATTAAAAGTAACCTCTATAAGTCAGTTAAAATATGGCGCTGACTTCAAAAAGGGTTCTATTGAGAAGGCATAATTTCTCAATTATTTCATACTTTTTAGAGCTTTTTTAAAGGAAGTTCTTTTTTTCCCAAAATTTTTTTGAGAAGGTTCTTTTTTTTACAAAAAACCTTTACCCCCAGTTCTTTCCCCCAAAAATTAGTTAATTTTTAAAAAGTGGCCCCTTTTCCTACTTTTATTAAATATTTTAACTAACTGAGGTAAGCCGACCAGGGGACAGACATTACCAAATATATGTAAAACTAAGAGAATAACTAAGAAATATAAAAATTGGGCACCCCAGGGTACTCAAGTTACCCTTGTTGCCAGCGGGACTGCCAGGTATGGGGGGTTGGTGCACTACTCTGAGGGGGTTTCCCCTGCTATGGAGCAGGTGTGAAGGAAAGGGTCTGTGTGGAGGAACCAGAGTGGGAACCATGATTATATGAGCGCTTTTTGTCTTGGTTTCATACATCCATAGAGTCAGGCTTGGAAGTGCTCTAGTAGTGGACATGGAATCTGTTAATAATCCCATGAATGGTTGGGACCATGCCCTTGAACGCATCTAATGCAATTGTGTGTATTGTCCACATTGCAATGGGTATTATTAGGGAGTGAAGGGCAGATGGGATTGGTGACTCAATCTGGAGTGCAAAGATACTCTTTGATATCGAGAATTCTTGTTCGTTTTGAATCTTGAGCAGGCGTGCAACTTCCTGCCATATAGCTTTGGTTGGGGGGCATGTTTCTAGGCGGTGATGTAGGGATCCCTCCCCTCCACATACTGCACATGTTTTGTGGAGGGAGTTGGAGTGGTCCGCCATCCTATAGGTCCTTCTCAAACAGCGCCAGGCGTTTGCTCTTATCCTTGGCTGTAGGAGTGGGTGGTGTGTCATTTTCCACATTGCTTTCTGTATGGTTAAATCATAGGAAATGTCCAGCATATCTAGGTATTCTATCCTAGCTATGCTTGGGGTTGTTGCGAGCATATCCCTCTGGGGGTGGTTTTCTGGGTTTCTTAATTTGAATTGGGGGCTGGGTCATCCCCTTCCCTGTATAGTACTCATATTCTCTATGGTCCATCCCATATGGCGGATAGTTTGGAGGATATGTTTGAAATGAGGGGAGGTTCCATGCGGACCTGTTGCAGTAGAGCGCTTGGCAAGGTATGAAAGTAGTATGGGTGGACTATGTGGGTTGGTTAATTTGAGCGCCTGTGCAAAGTTAGTCCTTGCTGCTCTGGACCAATGTTATTGCGGGAGGTCTGGAGCAAGGATTTCCTTTATCCAGGTACCTAGGATGTGATTGGAATGGCTCTCAAAATCTATTAGTCCCATGCCTCCGCTTGAGCGTGGGCCAAATAGTGTTTCCATCCATATAAGAGGGTGAGAGCCAGGCCACAGCCAGCCCTGGATAAGCGCGCAAATTGAGGTTATAAAGGTAGGTGAGAAGGCTATTGCATGGGCCTGGTACCACAGTATTGGGAGGATGAGCAATTTAGCAACTGTAACTCATCCTGTCAGTCCTGGGGTTCTTCCCTTGAGGGAAGTGACGCGTTTGGATACCCGTTATAACAGGTTACTTTCCATTGTCTTATTAGCATATCCCCCTGATTCTAGCCAGATTCTAAGGTGTCAGACAGGAGTGGTGGTGGGAGGTGTTGCAAAGGGTAAAATGATTGGGTTTTTTCTTCAAGTGTTGGTGTGAGGTTCTGATGTTGTGGCCCAATTGTTTGTGTATTTGCCTAAGAGGATAATTTCTGTCTTCCTTTTGTTGAGCAATGCATTGCTCACCTTGGAGTATTCCTCTAGAGTGTGTTCCAGCTGTTGGGCATCTTCATTGTTTGCTATACCTGCTATGCAGTCATCTGCAAAGGCCAGTATCATGACTGTTGGTTGTCCTTGTGTGATTATCCCCATGAGATGTGAGTCAGTTACTCGGAGGAGCAGGTCAAAGCTGAAATTGTATAGCAGTGGGCTGAGGGGATCCCCTTGTTTGAGCCCTCATTGTGGTTTGATATTGTTTGTTAGGAATCCAGGGCCGCATACAGCCATGGTTGCAGATTCTGTTAGGAGCATCACCCATTTTATGAATCTTGTTGGGAGTTTGAAGGCATGTAGACATTCTTTTAGGTATGGCCAGCTAACACGGTCATACGCCTTTTCCTGATCCAAGAAGACCAGGGCACCAGTACTTTTATTAAATATTACTATCTCTATATATCCTTTTCAACCCCTTACTATTTCTCTTTAAAATTAAAGCTTATTGTATATATATTAAATATAGTATCTTATTAACAAATATACTAATAAATCAAAATAGTAAATTAAAGTTGATTTAATTGGTCAAATTATATTAAATTTACTGATTACCATCTACAATAATTTATTTTATTACATTTAGATGATTTTATTGGTCAATGTATGCTGAATTTACTAATTGCTATCTACAGTAATTCATTTTCTTAGATTTGGTTGCTTTTTTAGTCAATTTATGGTAAATCTATTGATTGATCTAAAAGAATTTATTTTATCAAATTTAGATGTTATTATTGATCAAATTATGTAATATGATAGCCATCTATAATGATTTAAGCTCATCCTGCTATGATCTCATACTGCCTGATTTTGAACATACCCTCAGTTATAGGACATATATTAAAAGTGCTTTGAAGCTATCATTTCACCAATGTCAGAAATAAGTTTATTCTGAAATGTACTAATCCTACAAGTATCCATTGCTTCCAAGCCCATTTTGGTATACTTACTAAATTAAAGGTCAGATACTTGACCAATACAAATAAAAGTAATTTGGGACCTAATTTTGAGCATCCTTTATTTTTGAAGAGAATATACATTCAAATTGGTCTATTATTTTCACAGTTATGCATGAGCAAGCATAGAAAAAAATTGGGGTGTAGCTGTGTCATGAACATGGCCATGTGTTCTACATAAATTTGTGTACTTAAAGGGTAATATTTTCTTTGACATATTATATATATGTCATAATCATTTTTTACACTAAAAAGTTCTTTGGATTTCCATGTTTTATTTTGATGGCAACATTTTTCTTTCATCAGTTTAGGAAAGAAATCAAGTAACAAATAATTACTGTGTTATAACTTTATTAATGATAGGTCTGTGATATGAAAAATAAAAACAAATGGCATACAGGATACACTGAGATTTCTGTTAAACGTTAAAACAATACATGTATTACCTAGAATTTGTTGGAGAAGTTTTGATGTAAGAAATTAGAAATTGCTGAGCATGAAGTCAGGCAACGAGCAGTATTGCAAAACATTAACATTAAAGTCTCCAACCATTATTATTGGTGTAGTGAAATCTGGCTCATATTCTGGTCTAATCTTAACAATGTTTTTAGAATACTTTAACAGTGATTGTAACATACTGAGCTTAATTTCTGATAATGCTGTGCCTGGATGGATGTACACACACCTGAGTATGAATTTGAAGATGCCATTGATTGTTACGTTTACTAGTCAGACATCACCAACCTTTGGGTCTTTGATATGCAAATTCATCTCAGAAATGTCAATGTTAACTCTGTTATAATCAGTGAAGCTATTGATGTTGCAATATGTGGTGACTCCACCAGCTATGCAACTTGATGATGATAATACTGCTGCTGATGATGTAGTTGCAATTTGTCTGCGCTTAATGGTTGTTGGGATTTTTTCCCATATTCCCAGCCTGCTAGATTATCAGGAATCGCTAGGGGATAATTCATTAAGGCGAAGTGAATTGTAAATTGGTTGGCCCAAGTTTCAAAGTAACTACGTTTGAGGGATTTTGGGATATTCACCTGGTCATATCCATCAGGGATTGATCCAGATGAATACTTAAGATCTCTTTGGGGGGATTTCTGACAAAATAGGGACATCTGATAGTGGTTAACTATCAAGTGTACCAATTGGGATTGGTCAGGTTTCATCACTGACTGATTGGAAATGAATAGCAAGTTGCAAGGTGATTGATGCCGCCTGCAACTAGCGCATTTATCAGTTGGTGCATGACCTGCCTTAATGGATAATAAGTTCCAATACTTAAGCAGGTCCTAGCAAAATATGGTTGGTTCACTTGGATTGAGAGGAAAACGTTAGGGACACGTTTTCTGACTCTTTCTGTTTAGGTCTCAAGGATTTCCAATGACAGAATTCTAGCCAGGATGGGGAAGACCATTGCTGCTGAGACAAGGATGGGTGATTCAATGACAATGGCTGCCATTTCATTGAAGAGGTGTCAACTGAGGTTTAGATGACTGAATACCTACTTTAAACTCCCTAGAATTCACCTCTAATAGAAAACAGATAATACAACAGTAGTTTATCAATATAGTTTTCATCCAGTATATAGTTTAAGTAGTAAACTATTATCAGCTTTAAATTTTTCTATTCTTCTTAAGGATATTATTGCTGTGTGCAATAATTGGGAGACTCTTAAAGAAAAGGGTAAAGATCTGAGCAGGGATCTAAAGAAGAAGGAGAAACAAGTGGGGATTGCTGCTGACTGTGTGTTGGACCAAAGAGACTGTTACCAGGAAATCTCAAAGAAGATCAGGTTGGACAGAATGAGGGAATGAATCCCTAGATCATGACTTCTCAAGTATTTTGATTAGGAATACTGGCCAAGCGTTGGGCCAAGATATAAGGATTCACACTCAACTATGGGTAATAGTCATTATACTATTATCAATTAATAATCTATTATACTATACAATGCAGATGAAGTGCACAAGAAACTGAACCTATGCAGTAAAAAGATTACTGGGGTTGTTTGCTGATAAGAACCAACCTAAGTAAATTTTTACAGTGGTGTTATAGTATGATCTCATATCAAAGCCAGTCACCTGAACTAGCTTAAAATCTTCCATCCACGTCTCACTTATTTCCAAGTAATCAGATCAGTTGATGATGGAATCATTAGATATGTCTTCTGAGTTTGCAACCAAGTTTTGTGTATTAATGGAGGTTATAAGTATAAGACAACGCTGATAAGAACACAATCACAAAACTTTTATACTTGTGCAACTAGCGTTGGCAGTGGATGTTGGGCCAGTCATTGGTACTCATCTTTTATCTCTTTAACTGTAAGAGATGCCTGAAAAAATACATGATAAAACTTGAAATTGTTTCAGGCATTAATATTATAAAGGCCATCTAGGAATGTGACATGATTCAAAGTTACATAAACTAGTTGGTTTTGCTGTGATTTGTCATTTTGATACACAACATGATTGAAAGTGCCTCCTTGGGATTTATGTATCATGATCGCATATGCCAGCATGATGTGAAACTGTATTTGGTGGCATTTGATCATTGAACTGAGCGGTATGTTGGCACTGCGCGTTGTTATCAGTGTCCACTTGAAGTCAAGAACCTGGCTTGCAGATTACATGTGGCTTAGCTTTGTGTTGACATTACTGGCCCATCATCTTGAGTGATAATTCAATTTATAGTCTGAGTCACTGTTTTTGTGTGCCACAGATGTTGACAAATCAATCTATGCCTCTAACTCCGCAAAGTGCTCATTTTCACTTAGTATCTCAATATTCATTAACACATCAATTGCATCATTCACTATGCCATCCTCATCATCAATGTTAGTCATAATCATATAAGAGTACCCCACTGCAAGGGAGATCTTATAAGGCAATCCACCCAGCTCAATGACACTCATTTTGTGAAGCGTTTTCTGGGCTATAGCAGCTTCAGTGTGATTCTTGTAGCCAACTAAAGTGTCATCAGCAATGCCATATGTCTCTGTCACAATAGCACTGCTGTTGTATGAGTCCACACTGTGATTTTGATAATACAATTTCACAACACTGATCAATTTCATATCACACCACTGTTTGGTTCTATATTGCAACTCAATGAGTTTAATTTCATCAACATTGAGTCACTCTCCATTGCAAACTTTAGTACCTATAGCAGAGAACGTATCATCCCTTTGCCATGTTACTTGCTGTAGTGTATAATTATTTAACGATTTCCAGAGCGCTGCACCACCAATAATGTTGTGTGGGGCTCAATATATGGGTGTAGCGTTAACTGGTGGCAGTTGGTGAAAGCCACCGCATAAGAAAACATTTATGCTGCCAAATGGTTGATCATGTGTACTGGTGATCTCCAGCAGATGTAAATTGATCTTATGTAACACATCTGATATGATCATGCTAACTTCATCAATTATCATGCATTTTACACTGACAAACATATTTCTGTAATTTTGCAGAACCTCTCATGATTTTGTGCCAGTCTGATGCAATTGTGTAATTTTGAAAGCAGAATGCATGGTTACGCCTTGGATATTGACAGTGTCTTTTCTGGTGGAGGCACACGCTACAAATGCATTGGTCAAGTAATTGTGTTGCACTGTGAAGCAATTGTATATTTCCATTACAAGTTTCAGCACATAGGTCTTACCGCTACTGGCAAGCCAGTAAAGAAAACCTGGATTGGTTCCAAATTGAGCAGGTGTAAGCAATGTATTGCCTCCAGAAGTATCTCTCAATAACCAGAATTAGTGCTATGCATCATACAACAGAAGTCAGCTTTGGCCATTGTATTCAATTGCTGATGAACTGCAGACATGGATGTTACCATAGTCGCAGCATCAAAATCATCTGCATTCTCTATGCCACCTTGCTGTACTATACTTTTCACAAACTCTTCACGCTGATTGTGGGCACCCAATGGATTTTCATTTTCAAACTGTTTACACATCTGCCGCAGTTCTTCAACCACACATTCAATATCAATGCTCAATTCATATTGTTTGCAATTCTCCATGATCTCAGCCTCTCTGGCATCGTAAGTCTCCATAAATTTGTTATAGTCAATTATGTTGACTGCCTTACAGCAAAATGGTAGATATAATGTGATCATCTCTCATTTGTGGTTCACAATATCATCAGTATCATACAATCTGTAGCATATAACTCTACAATGATCTCTTTTACAATATGCAACTGAATGTGCATTAACGTTCTCTGTGTCATCATCATCTTCACTGTACTCTTCATTAATGTCATTGCCTTAACGTTTTCTCTTTTTGTTACTGACAGCCATATACCAAATGACAAAGTCAGACAAGCATTTTGACTCTAACTCCGCAGGCCTATCCTTATAACGCTGAATCATTATTTTGGTCCAGATGTCAGTGCTGTTCTCATCTAACCGTTTTCTGTCCATTACAGCCTTACGCTTGCAAGCCTTCTGTCTCTCATGTGGCCAAACAGTAGGAATGCAAACAACATCAATTCTGGCTATACTCATTTTTTGGCAAAGAAAGTACCAGGCAGCCTCTTGCAATGCCATCTTAACTGTGTTGAGTAACTTCAAGATGAGTTGTTTCAACAACTGTAGATATTCTTTCTTTGGGTATTCATCATGTAACTTCATTAGCTCACAATGTAGATGGCTAATGCCTTGAGTTGACTTATTAATGTACTCAACTACATAAGCCGCACAGCTGTACTCTTCAAGTAGAACTGCAAGTCACTATTAGATACCAGTGTTTGTGCAATCCATGGAATGAAAGTGTTGGTATAAATCTCTGTGAAGTTGCATTTAAACATCAACGTTGGCTGAAATAATGTAGATCAGATTATATCCAAGTACTGTGCCTTTGTTATATTTGTTGTCAATATAGAACTTGCCAAGTGTGTCAATGTTTTTCCTCTAGTAGCTTATACAGTTTAGCTGCCTTTAGTTGGAAACTGTTGCAATGACCATCATCTTTTGACATCAAAAATAGCACTTGTGTCTTGCTCTTTGTCCATTAGGGTATATTGAAGTGGCATGTTGTTTCACCTCGTTTGATACAAGTAAATGTATTTTGTGAACTTGATTGTTGTAGTGATCACCTGCCAAGTCATAACGACTAACAGAACACATACTAGTGTTTAGTTGAATGATATTAGGCATACTTTTGGACATGGGCTTGCAATAATCACAATTATGCCACAAAAGGATGTGCACATGTGGACTGCCATGGTGTTGAAATTCAATTCATTAAAAGAAGTCCCCAACATGATACTTGCCAAAAGGATTTATCTTACCCTTGGCTTGCAGCAACGCCATCACACAGTCTACCAATTCATTGAAATAGATGCAACATGTAATGGGATTTTTGTTGACCAAGTGACTGCATGGATTGAGTCAAATCTACTAGTTGATCAGTTACACTTACATTGGTAAATGCATCACTCAACTTGTGAAGTAGCTTGAGAAGATTTGGCCAATGTATTTCATTGGCACTCAGTTTAAGGAACATTGACATCTTGCCCACTGGCGTATCATTGCAAAAAGATTTTTTTACAATCTACATAATACTAAATAGAATTTGGTAAAGACTTGAGAAATGCAAGGTTCTTATCTACACACTCATTGAGGAATGTACAATCTTTCAGCATTGTGAGTAATATTAGCAGTCTGTAATATGCATCAGAACATACTGTATATTCCTTTGATGACACACAGCTGCATAATTTTCAGAAAATGTACAAAATGTGCTCAGATGTGACACCACGGCGATCACTTCTTCATTGCTTGCTTGTTGCAATCATTTATGGGGTAATGCACACATCCAAGTTAAACTGCCTGCCAGTACCATAGTATAATGCAGAGAACAATAGCTCTTTGGTATACACGTCATAAATAATGTCCAGTGGTGTTAAATGCTGGACTGGAGCAATATTGAGACAATTTTCCTCATTCCACAGCATAGTGTGCTGCCTTGCAAGTAGAACCTCTGACTCCGGTGCACCACTGTTGTACTGTAGATAAATGATCAGATCCTTACTGGCAGCGTTGGCTGCCACACAACTAGTTACTATGTTAGCATTAAACAAATCCCAGTTTACTGTGATCTTGTAATGCTTATACATTAATTGACCAAATAAGAATAGTAACCAAGCTTTTATCACTGACTTTTTGACCATGCCACTCAGATATAGATTTTTGTATCATGTTCTTCTTGCTTTTGACATTGTACTCCTTATCATTATCCATTTGAAGTGGTAACTGTTTCACCATTGTGTCAACATCTATGGGTACATTAATGACTTTTCCAATGATGCCAAAGCTGCCAATTTAATGCAACTGATGTATCTGCATAAATGGCAGACATGGTGGTACTAGACGTGTACTGATCAGATCTAATGTGGGCAACCCACATTGCTTAGGTGAATACACAAATCCATTCAAATTTGACAACATGGGCACTTTGTCCAAGTCCAGTGATTTCCCACATGTACTGCACAGTTTAAAGTCAGCCAATGCCACTTCTGGCAAAGTATTACTAAGCAGCGGTAAGTGTTTTTCCTTTGATGGCTTCAATGGGTGCAGAAACCATAAATGGTCACATACATCACAATTACATCCAAATGGATTGTTGACAAACATAGTTTTGAAAAGTGCACTAGCTGCTGCCCAATGTGTCTTTATAATTGGCAATTGCACACATTATATCTATAAAGTTTAGCGTTGATATAGAAGCAATTACATCATCCACTTGCATAGGCTCAGCCGCCCCAGCTGCATATGTACTGGTACCATCATTGATCTACTTGGACGCCTTCCTTCTTTTATGTTCCTAGCACTGCTTCACTCTATCATATGGTGTTTTAGGGTATCACTGGATGCCTTTATTCCTATATGTTCCAGGCACCATTTTACTTTGTCATATGGTGTTTTATGGGTATCACTGGATAGCTCTTGAGAAGATCTTTCAAACTGTATACATTCTCTATATTTTATTTAGCTTTTCTGATGAATATAGGCCAACTTTGAATCATTTATTCTAATTTTTGACATGATATTTGTCCTATGGCTAGGGGTAAGTTCAAAGTATGAGATCATAACTGATGAGCCTAAATTATTATGGGTGTAGATTGTTTTTGCATAGGTTGACCAATAAAATCAACTAGATTTAAAATAAATTATTGTAGATGGCAATCAGTAAATTTAGTATAGATTGACCATTTAAATCAACTAGATCTAAAATGATTTATTGTAGATAGCAATTAGTACTTTATATAGATTGACCAATTAAATCAAACAAATAAATAAAATGAGGTAATATAGTTAGGTATCTGAAAGTTTATATATAATTGACTGATAATATCAACTAAATAATAAAAACTATAGGTAAAAACTGCCAACCATATACCTGAAACATTGGACTAATCAAGTCAACTGAACAATTATATATATATTTTTTATAGAATACCTTTGTCAAGTTTATCTGAGAATGGTAACTAGTCTGGGAGTAGGTATTGAGAACATGCATTTATAATGATTTATTTATAAGATGATTTCCTAAACTACCACAACTAAAATACTACCTAATATATATATATATATAAATGAATTCTTTAATCCTTTAGCTATCAAGTGGTGTAATTAAATTTAGGATGTAGATGAAGATATGTAGCTGCAACACCACACAGTATCCTCCAATTTTGTTATCATCAGTTTTCTGAATTGCCTCCCAATATGAAAGCAAATTTAAAAACATATTCATGTCAAATCATATATACAGGTCAAATTGAGAACCTTTTCCTTTAATAAAGTCAATTAGAAATTGTAAAAAAGTGGCATTGTATAATATATTATAAGATAAACTCTCTTTAACCGCTCAAAGTCACTTTTGAGCGATTTTAAATTTAACTTTATTTATCTACAGCCATCTGCCCAAAAACCTATTCTTTGATGTCCTTGGCTCTGCCACCTGCCACCTCAGTGTGGGGTAGCAGTGCACCCCCACCTAGCGTTTTCCGCCCTGCAGGCAAGCGCGTTTGGACGGGTTCAAACAGCCCGCCCACTGCTTCCAACCGTTTTGTCCCCCCACGGGACTTAGCGCTCCACCTGGCGCGCGTCCACCCTTCTTGCCCCCATCCTCTCGCCCTCCCTCGCTCTGCTATCCGCTATTGCCTCAGAGTGGACTATGGGCGTTTGTTCCCATATGCTGATAAGGCAATTATTGACCTAGCCACTACAGCCTTTGCGCCAGCTGGCTTTATAGACTTCCGCCCTTTTAAGGGCTACTTTGACGTTGGGTTCCAATCTGAGGAGGATGCTGAAGCGGCAGCACAAACTCCTCTAATTTATAAAAAAACCCCCATTCCCACAACCCGTACTTGCCTCCCTTCAGACACCATGCTAGTGGTATCCTTTGCAAATCTCCCATCCCACCTTCCACCCCAGGTTTTGTATGACCAGTTGGTCGCGGGGCTCATGGTTTATGGCACTCAGCCCAACCTTATCTTTGCCATTCCATCTGGTGCAGAACGCCTTGCTGCTCCTCGTGCAACAGCCACCATCATACCACACCACCCTACCATAGCCCAACAAATCCCACCCCACGCTAGTGTGGCTGCAGCGCCAGATCATTTCTTTTGGGCTCGGGTCAATAATGGTAGGCAGATTTGTTCCCTCTGCTTTGGCATTGACCATGCAAAAAGAGCGTGCCCTAAGGCCAAATCCGCTGATGCAACTTCTGAGCCCCCTCTGGAGGTTCAGTATGGGGCACTTTGCTGCCCCCTCCCACCCTCCAATCTCGTTCAGTGGACCCACATGGAAAATCAGCCCCACCCAAAACCTCCATCCTCACTCTCCCACCTAAATCTAAGCCAGCTAATCAGAGCAATGCTTGGACCAACATTCACACCCAAGCAGCTGCCCATTCGCCCAATCCTACCCACTCAAATTTAAATGCCACTATTCCAGTGAACCAAAATCCATGGGATCTGTTGGCTGAAACTGACAAATCAGGTAATATCCTCATTAGTAAGCATACAGGTCAACCTCTCTACCATGGCGATTATGGTCAGGCAGAATTTTTCCTTCCCGACTTTGATGAAACCCCTACCCCTCGCCATTTCGCTCCTCTACCCAATACAGCCCCCTTCCAAAGTGACCACCAGCTCACCTTAGCTGCAGTGGCCTCTCCTCATTGCCCAAAACTATGCACCGTGGCGGCCCAGTCAGTGGCTCAGCTCCAGCATGGCCTACCCACCATCTTCTTCCCCCGACTTCCCTGAATCTCCCTGCAGTGACATCTCAAAACTATTTGATGATCCATCTAGTACTAAAAAAAACTATTTGATGATGCTGAAATCGCTGTTATGAATGTCGCAACGCTTGCTTCATTCAACCCCTCAGCCAAAATCACCCACCACAGTATCTCCCTTTTCACCCAACTTCCTGAAGCCCGCAAAGAAGCTGAAGTTCTCCTCGCAGCTTTTGTTGAAACACTTTCCCATCATTATCTTGATGCAGAAGTGGAAAACTCCTACTACGCTGACCTCAGCCCCCACTATGCAGATGCCCCAACGCCCTGGCTCTCTGCTCTGATCTGGTACTGTAACCAACACCCCTTGATTGAGGTGGGTCTTTCTGAAAACCAACCCCCCGACCCCTCCTCACCCTCTGCCATGGTGGGTTAAGCAGTTTCTGCTTCCCACCTGGTTAGTAGTTTGTTTTGCCATTTTGAGTGTTGTGATTGGTACTGTCTGTCCCCTGGTCAGCATACCTCAAATAAATCGAATATATTATAAGATAAAAGCTAATATATAAATATTACTGTGCTTCCACCCCCTAGTGCAGGTTTTGAGTTCAAAACCTGTACTGGCTAGAAAACATTCTCAGTGTGGTATATTTATCCCAAGGTCAACCCACCTCAAATAATTTTTTTAACTAATACTATGGATACCATGAACACTCTATTGATTGAATGGAAAGATTTTTATCTAATGTCAGTTTTTTATCATAGTTGTATCTCATCTCATACAGTTTGTTTTACCAGTTTAAATCTAGCTGTATAATTTTTTTCCTTTATATGTATATTTATGTTCTAATCTCAGTAATTTTGAAAAAATGTAACTGTAACCATAAACAAAATATTATATCTTTGTAATATTATTTGATCTGTAATTGTTTTTTAAATAGTCATATAACTAATTACCATATACAATACTATCATTTTGTCTCTGTTTTTTTAATTTTTATATAAATAAAGATTCCACTAAATTTTGATTAATAGAAAAGTTACTTTTTAGTAAAGGTTTATCTTAATTAAAAATATTAATTATAATAAGTGAGTATATTATAATAAAAAGTAAAAAACTCATTTGGAAATATAAAATTTGTCTATAGTAACCATGAAAGTTTTTGTACATCCATAATATAAAAAGCTTAAGATAACTAATAAGCTATAAGAAGAATATATGCCAGCAAAAATGCAAGTGAGTATAAGTAGAAACAAAATTAAATAACTATTCTATAATTTCTGGCTGAATACAAAAAATATTTTTTTACTTAAAATTCTAATTCTTTTTTATATGTAATATATACTGCTATGAGAATGTACATGTTAAAAATATACAATCAAGCTGCAATGCTTCACTAAAAGATTTAATATCTAGTATAAAATTCAGCTTACCTCAAATAAATATTGAATATTTAATATAAAATTATAATAGTAGAATTGAAGTAAAGATAGTAAGTCCATGAATTTATTTTTTAATCATTATCAACTGCTGAGTTAAATACCATTATTAAACTTCACTTTAATAGAATAATAAGTTTATAAAATAATAATAGTTTGCAAAAATCAATAAATGAAATAATTATATACATATGATAAAAGTTTCAATTTACAATAATAATTAATTTAACTTTTTAAATTAAATAAAGAGTAATGAATCCCAGACTTCATTTGAGTTTTCCTTAAACTCAAATACAATTTTATTTGTCTATGTACCAGATAGAAATGGGGAGGCAAGTCAAAGTACAATGGGTTCAACATTCTTTAAAAAAGTCAAAAAATAAAATCAATTACCAATATATATACTTTCTATACCAGTTGGAATAATCTGGGACTAAAAAGATGTATGCTTGATATATAAAAAGATGTTTCAGTAAACTGTCGAGCTGCTAGTTATAATTAAACCTTCATGAGGGTTTTCTTTATAAGGTAAGTAAACTATAATACTTTTGATTAAAGTTGACTAACAGGGTTTTGGGTAGTGTTGGTCCCAATGTCATCCTACCTCAAATAAACAAAGTAGACCAATGTGGTTATAATATAGTTATGATAAAAATATTAAATTCAAGTGAAGTTCCACTTTTGCTTTTAATGCATGCTGGAACTCAAACCAACCTTCAGTTGGTAAGCTTAGATTGATCACTCTCCTATATAAGCCTTCTAAGTTTTGTGACGTATACTTTGCTTTTACTTAAGTAAACTCTTGGGGGTATACTTAGTATTGCCCTAGTAGCAACCTCAGTGTTCAGTCTGAAATTACTTTAGTTCTGAATTTGATGAGTAGATTAGTCACAATATAGTTTATATACCCTACCATGACCAAAATCAGCTATGGTTCTAAACTAATTGACTTTGACATGTATAGCAGTGCTACATCTGATAAACACTATCAGTTTATTCAATGCATATTTTAAATTATTCTGCTTGCAAATCTAGAATTCAAATCTATTGGTGATAATTGGCTTTAAATACTCTGAGAATATTGAGCTAATGTCAGTCTTTATATTCATGTGGATTAATAATTATACAATATTCTCAACTTAATCAATCATATTAGACTTATCCTTATTCTTCAAGCTAGCATAGATAGATATAGTTATCCTTGATAATTTATGATATAACAAGCTTAATAAACTTATATTATTGGATTTTTGAAGTATTTAGATCCCAGCTAACAATATATAATACCTTATAAATTTTTTAAAGCAACTATACAAATTAAGAAGATGGTTTAGCAGTATATTCTAAGAATATTAATGCTATAATATAATGATAGGTTTGAATCTAATTACACTGTTAATCACTTTGCTATGTGAATTTCTAGTCAAATTTGCAAATCTTTTAAATCAAATTTGGTTAACAGAATATAAGTTATATAAAATACTAAAGTACAAATAGTATCTTTAGTTACAAGTTTACAATTTGTTGTTATTTGAGGTGGGTTGACCTTGTGACAAATATACCACACCGAGAATATTTTATAGCTAGTACAGGTTTCGAACTCAAAACCTGCAAAAGGGGTGGAAGCAGTTTTACCCACTCAGCTAAACACCCTTATATTTTTACAATTTGATTAATCAATATTTGTTTTAAGATGTATAGGTGTTACTAATAGCTGTCGAGAGTTGCTGTATCAGATAAAATGACAGTATCAGAAACAAAACTTCTATCTAATGACATCTTTCTAAAAGGCAAACCTAATTTAAAATCTCTTTATTAAAATTAAATAATATGTAGTTAGTTCAATTTTTAATTTCCAGCATTTTGTTTATTTAAATAAGTTGCAATAAATGGGTTATTAAAGCCTATTAAAATATTTTACTACTCAATAGACAACTAAATGCATCTCATATTTTCAAGTAACTACCAGAGTTACCCAGCGTTGCTTGGGTTTGTTTATTCCCAGAGAATTTAAACTGATTAGTTTAGGGTTTATATTATAAAGTGGAGTTACCCAGTGTTGCTCAGGTTTATTTATTACTAGCATCCATTACCTGTGCTTTGCTACAGTTTATAAATTACCAGATGACTCAAAATTATTTTAGTTTTTAGATTGGTTGATAGCCATCAATAAGTTCAGAAACTATTAAACCTATTAAATATTCCAACCTCCAACTACTTAGCCAAAATCAATTAAGCCTGCCAAATTAACTAAACCATCAATCATTTACCTGAAACTATTAAGCCCATTGAATCTACCAAAAAATGAACCACCACTCAGCAAAAACCAATGGTTGGACTTGCAAAATAGCCAAAATCTACCAACCACTTATCAAAACCTATGAAAAAAATCAAATTAAATGAATATAAAATGTCCCTCCAAGGGAGGATACCCCAGTGGTAGAGTATAGACCCTCTACCACTGCCTCCCGAGTTCGATCCCGGTAATGGACTTTGGGTAGGGGACGATTTTGACTGTGTTGGTTTTGTGCGCCAATGCCCCGAACCGAGATAGCAAATAGCAAAGGCGGTCCATGGAGTTCCTGGCCTATCATACGCCGCGCATGGAGGTTTTCCAGGTTTTATCCTCCTTTCCCATTTTCTTCTCTCTCACTAATCGGTGCGGTATCGTCCCCAGGTCGGCCCACCTCGAATAAAATTTAAAAATTTAAAATGCTCAGCCAAATTACTATATAATTAGCATTAGAAATATACATTAGATCTTATATAGGACTGATATTAAATTTATATTGTTTTATTAAAAAAGGTATATTACATTTCCAAACTTTATAAAGTACTTGTGCCAAGTTTGGTGATTTTTGGTTATTTTCTTGAGATAATGCATTCAATATAAAATAGTTGTGAATTTATGCCTCCTCAATAAAACCCTTTTGAAGTTGGCACCATCTTCCAACCTGACTTATAAAATTTTGCTCAAAAATACAAAAATATATTTTATATCTAGATTGGGTCCAGTTGTAAAATATAAGCAACTTAGAATATATAGTACTGAGTATATAAATTATAAATAACTATTATAAGTCAGTTAAAAATATGGCACTGACTCCAAAAAGGTTTTTATTAAATAGGTAAAATTTACCAATTAAAACATACTTTTTTAAAGCTTTTTAAAGAGTGTTCTTTTTTTCCTAATTTTTTTGAGAAGATTCTTTTTTATAAAAACTTTTACCCCCAGTTCTTCCCCCCAAAAAAAAATTAGTATATTTTTAAAAGTGGCTCTTTTTTCCTACTTTTATTAAATTATTACTATCTCTATATTCTTTTTGACCCCATACTATCTCTATAAAATAAAACTCATTGTATATTTATTATATATAGTATCTTATAAACAATATACTAATAATTTAATTTATTAAATTTAGTTGATTTTAATGGTCAAATTATATTAAATTCACTGATTGCCATCTACAATACTTCATCTTATTAAATTTAGATTATTTTATTGGTCAATGTAAGCTGAATTTACTGATTGCCATCTACAGTAATTCATTTTACAGTATTTGAATGCTTTTATTAGTCAATATATGGTAAATCTATTGATTGCTAGCAAAATTAATTTATTTTATCAAATTTAGATGAGTTTATTGGTCAAATTATGCAAAAATGATAGCTATCTATAATGATTTAAGCTCATCCTGCTATGATCTCATACTGCCTGATTTTGAACATACCCTCAGCTATAGAACATATATCAAAAGTGCTTTGAAGCTACACTTCACTGATGCTGGAATTAAGTTTATTCTGAAATATACTAATCCTACAAGTATCCATTGCTTCCAAGCCCATTTTGGTATACTTACTATAGTAATGGTCAGATACTTGACCAATACTTACAAAAGTAAAATGGGACCTAAGCTGGAGCATCCTCAAATTTTGAAGAAAATGGTCATCTGAATTGGTCCAGTATTTTCAGAGTTATGCGCAAACAAACAGAAAAAAAATATTGAAGTTTTACCTTATGGTAAAAAACTTAAGTGCATGATATATGCTTTATGGCTGAAAGTTGTTAGAAACTTTATTAACTTTTTATATACTGTTATGATAGAATACTATCATTTTGTTTTGTCATTTAACTTTTAAAAGAATAAATCTGGGATGGTTAGATTACTTTAGTGATGATTGGATTAGCCTAACTAAACTGTATATGGCAGTAGCAAGTAGCTGGTAGATAGATTCATTTTTTAATTTATATTAAATTAGGGACCACTTAAAAAGCTGCCTTGGAAGAATGAGTCACCAAGGTGGAGGGAGGGATAGATAATGTTGCGATTTTTGGGATTGAGTTACTTGGGAAAGTAACTTCATTGAAGAAGTAGGAAGGGGACCTCATTTGAGAGGTCTCATAACTGAAAATGGAGCAAGAAGTGGATCGCATTTGTTTAAGAAAGTTCAGCGTGGATATAGAGTAACTAATCAAACAGGTAAAGGAACTTTAAAACTCACAAATGTGGTTGTGAGCCAGATATGGCAATCAAAGCTGAAGAAAGAAGTCCTCACAAAATACTTGGGAAATTGAATACATCAAGGAACATGCCACTCGAATTTGCTGCCTTTTTGGAGATGACGCTCAAAGTTACTCCTCAAGTTAGCCGAGTGGCTGAACCTAAAGAATTGGCCAGAGATAATTTGGAGGAATTTAAGGCAACGCCAAAATTGCCAACGTTCCATTAGGATAACGCCCCAGAATTTTTTCTACTGTTTAATATGACCATGTATGGCTATGGGGATCATCAAAAGGCGTTGACAGTCATGAATTGCCTAGACACCAACTGTCAAAACTTAGTGTTACCTCACCTGTAGGGGGAAAGCTGGTCATATGCGGAGGCAAAGGTGGCCATCATGAAAGATTTTAGGAGTCTGATGCGCATGTCAAAGCACAAACAGGAATTTATGGGAATCCAGTTCCATAAAGAGGAGTCTTTAGCAAACTTCGTGGATCAGTTTTACCAGGAGTCACAGATCCTGGTCAGAGCAAAAGTGCTGGACAACTTTAATGCCAGAATCGCCTTGCAAGCGGCCCTTTGGCCCTATCACAGTTTACATTACATAATGTCTTCTATGTTTGCGACAGAATTAACTACCTTGTCAATGATAGATAATTTTAAGATTTTTAGGAGCTACATTTGATGCCCCAAATAAGAAGCTTCAAGTTCAATCCAGTGCGCAATCTGAATCCCAAGAAGGGAAACAAAGGAGCTAATGAGGCAACCAATTTAACCGTGCTGGGAAATAAGCCCAAAGAATTCAGATGGTTGAATAAGAAGTAAAAAGTCTGCTACCAATGTGGTGGGAAAGGACATTTTGCTGTGCACTGTTTGAAGATGAAGGATCAAATCAATGTGGTCCAGGCGAAACAGTCTGCTGCCACCAAGGAATTGGGAAGGGGCCTGCAGCCTAGACAGGGAATAGTCTAGAGCTGCGGAGAAGCCTGTTCCTCCTGACATTATGACTGAGGAAATTGATATCAGCGATCTGTTCATAGATGACAATCAGGATTAGCTGTATCAAGTGGTCAATTTGGATGTAAATGCCATGAACAGAGCTGGAGCAAAGAGAATTGACCCCTGAGATAATCAAGGAAGTTGCCCAGCCATACGCCTGACAACTGGCGGACAAGATTCAAACCACCAAGAATCTCAAAGAAGTATCTGATGTCTGATTAATGAGGCCAATTTGTCGATCCCCCTCAACGCATTAAAGGAATCATTTCCTAATTTATTGGCTCAAATTATTCACACCCTCGATTTGGCTAATAACCCACTATTCACTCAGTAAACACTATATTGCAATACTCCAAGTGTAAATATATAGACATACAATTGAATCAAGTGCAGGTGAGGACAATTGTCAACAGCGGAGCACCCATTAATATTTTCTTGACTAAGCTGGTTAAGAGGATGAAGATATCACTGTACCTGGAACATAAGAAGGAATATGGGACAGCTGGGCTGAACACCACCATCTCCTGTGAAGCATATAGCATGTTGCCAATACAATTTGGGCCATTGGTGGTATCTGCACCAGAAATAGTTTTGGCCAACAAAAACTATGACATTCTAATCAGAATGGAGTTTCTAAGCAAATATGGAGTTAAATGAAATTCAAAGGATAATATGTTGACCATATTGGGTCAGACATTATCATTGGTATTAAGTAATTGACTGTACCTAATTGTTGGATATTTGATAGGGACATAATAATGTTAGCATGCTTAAATTTATTATTGATCATATCAGATATCAGCGATTATGGATCAGGTATAGTCTAAGCTTATGCAAAGCTTAGGATCCGCAGCCTAGCGATTTCACTTAATAATATTCAACTATGATGACATGGGCTCGAGGGCTTTGTGGTTAGGTCAGACTTAAATTGAGTTTTGACTTAATGACTTGGGAACGTGGGCTTTGTTGGTCTATTTTGAAATTAGTTTTTAATGTCAGTTGAGTTTTTGATTGAATTAATTACTAATTGGTGATATGAATCACCTTGGTATGTGTTGCCAATTACATGTGAAAGAGAATCAGTTCAGCTATTTGCAGACGCATCCAAAACACCATCTTGAGAATGATGACGATGTTTAAAATGACCCTGAGGCTGATCATGATGCCCTGAGTCAAAGTATTTGTAGACATTCTTACAAACATTTTACGTGGCCAAGTGCCATTGAAAATGAGACATCATGGGTAAGATGTGGTGAACATTGAACCCTATAAATTACCCTCAAGTTGATGCTATTAAAGAACATTCAAATACTATGATTTGTTTATAATTTAACTTTATAAACTTTTTGCATCTAATATTTTGCTTTATATTAGTCAATAATTTACTTGGGATCAGTAAGATCAGGGCGGCGTGCCACCGTCCAAGTAATGACAGGGAATACTAATTTAGAGTACTACCAAGGAGTTATATCTTAACTTATAGTCACTGTTTGGTCTATTGTCCTCATACAATAGATGCTTGAAACTTTACCATACCACCAGAAAAGAACTAGCCATCATAATAAGACCAAAATATAACAAGTGGCGCTCATGGCTGGGACTGCAGATGGTGACTGCGCTGAGCAGGGGAGCAATCCCAATCAATTATTCAGAACAATCACCGGGCCCAATGGGAATGCTGAAATGATTAAGTCTCAGATTAATTGGGAGGATGTACCCATTATTACCTATCCTGACAAACCCATTTCACCTGAAGAGCTGGAACGTCTTGAGTAGCAGTTGTTAAGAGGATATCAAATAGGACAAGGGCCTGCGGATAATAGTAGTAATCCTTTTTACTGCCAATGACAGCAAGATGTGTTGTGGATGAGATATCTTGCTCATCATCAATTAAGTGTAGCTCATACCTAAAATAATTTAATTGGGATAGAAAATATTGCCTAATACTTAATTGAATTTGTACATCTCACCTCTAGAAATTCTCAGATGACAATCGCCCGCCATCATGCAGCCATTACTGAGTTGGTGAACTTCTCTCACAACTCCAGCCAGGTGGGCTCAAAATTTCAAGTGAGCGATTGAAAGCCAACTTCGCAGAGGTCCATTCTAGTTTGGAGGCAAATTACAACTTAGCCACTTGGGCTAATGACCGGGTAGCAGAATTAGCACAAGAGCTAAATGACAGATTGCATCCCATCTTTAGAAATTTCTTAGAGGAAAGAGGAGTCACCGAATCTTGGGTCAGCAATATCACTCAGACTTCTTTTAACGCTTCAGAGTTCATGAGGCTTAATCATGAAGCCCAAGAGGTGCAGTTAAACCATAACGATGGTTTTGTGCCCAGTATCGATGTTTGAGTGCCCAAATTATGCAGATGAAGGATGAATACACCGGAAAAATTAATTACTGGAAAACACAATTTGAGGACCAATGGGCAAAAAATAAAAAAAATCAAGACTCTATTGATTGTCTTAATCTACAGATCAATAATCTTAATGATGATGTTAATGCTATTAATGAGTCAAACAATAATCTCCATGAGAATTGAACCAGTGCAAGAAGGCAATAAAAGAAAAGTACCAAATGATTTCCACCTTGCAACTACAAGCTACTAGCTTGAATGAGGAAATTGCAAAATTAAAGTTAAAAAAACTGAAATTGTGTCAATTAGGAAAATGAAATCAATGAGCAAATTTGAGCTCTGGACAATGGGCGTTGTCAGTGTGCTACAAATTACTTGACTGAAAATTCTTCCAAATATTATGAGGGTGAAGCTTAAGAAGTAGTTAACAAAACGGACGCTGGGCCATGTCAACAAATGCCTAGCAAAATGGTTGCTTTAGCCAACCCTAACACCTCAAACCGGGATATAATGCCCCAACGCCCTAGTACACCTGGCTCTAGTCAACAAAGAAGTAATTGTGATAACCAGGAATGGGAAAGCGATAATTATAGGCCAGCAAACCTGACAGCCTTTGACAAGAATGGAAGTATTACCACATTTGTCAAATGCTTTGAAATGGCCATGTATGGGCCCAGCGACCATAACAAAGCATCCACTATGATTAACTTCTTGGATGAGTGGAGCATTGAGTCGATTATGCCTCACATTAATGAAAATTCAACATATGCCAAAGTCAAGGAGGCTGTGCTTCATGAATTTGGAGGTCCAGAACAGATGTCGACCAGAAAATCTAAGTTTATGAACATTTGCTTTAAGAAAGATAAAGCAATTAACAAATTTGTGGATTGATTCTATCGCAAAGCTCAAGTTCTCATAGGCGCACTGCTATGGTCAATTTTGACGCTAAGATTGCATTAGAGCATGCAGTAGAGCCTTACCCAAATATAAAAACACTTTATTGCCTGCTTTCGTGAAAAACCTTGCAACATCTGAATTAGTTGACTATTTGTGAAGATGCTCAAAAAACTACGGCCCTTCTAGTACTGGTTACAGATCAGGACCTGCTGCCTTTGCTGGAAAGTCCTTAAAAACCAATAAGAAGATTGACAGTAATCCACCTGTAAAAAATGAGCAAAACTCAAATGCAAGAGCCCTACAGCCAGTGAGTTAAATTACTTGCTTTAATTGCAATTGTAAAGGTCACTATGCTTCCTGATGCCATCAGTGAAATGTCAACGTAGTCCTTCCCAATACTGTGCAGGAGGAGGGAAAAGAACAAGCACAATAGATGCGGGATGCTCTATTGTGCCTAAGACACCAGTCCCACCCAATCAACAAGAAAACGATGGCCACAGGGCCTCATTTAACAATGAAAGCAAATCTATTTTAGTATTGAATGAAGATTCTTTGAACATACATGCGGTAACTCACTCCCAGAGTAAAATGTCATACTTGGAGCCTCTGAAGTTGTTGATAAACCCTATATGCAACAAATAGTTGAGAATAATCCAGCTGATGGGCTGAGCAATGCAGCAGATACCCCAAGCCTGAAAAGGGTCAATATAGTAATGCCAATCGACACATTCATCAATGAATGTCCCAGTATTGGAAATACTCTAAAGCACACTCTTAACTCCCTGGATTCTTCCCATATTCACTTAGTAAACTCTAATGATTTTTACTACTCTGAGTGCAATTATGTGGATATTCTGGTCAACAAGATTAAAGTTGTAGCTATTGTTGATAGTGGAGCACCTGTAAACAAAGTTTCCACAAAGCTGGTTAAGAAACTGAAAATAGCTCTGGACATTAACCATCATCAAGAATATGGGACTGCAGGCCTTAACAGCACTAAGAGTGAAGGAGATTACTTTGCTTTGCCACTGCGATTTGGAGCTTTGGTAGTAGCTGCACCCGCTATAGTGCTTCCAAACGCCAATTATGACATATTAATTGGAACTGGTTTTTTAAGGACCTATGGGATCTCATGCAATTTTAAAAATCATCTTGATGATATTGGGCCAATCACTTCCAATTTACTACTCTCACAATGATATGAAGCCCACAAGCTGTCATAAAAATTTTATCAATATATCTTATGCCAATGGGATAATACCAGTAGGATATATTCAGCGGGGGAATTGAAGCCATTCCATGCCAACCACCATAAACAAAAATCGAGGAATACCTCTACATGTGAATAAGGATGTGACAATAGCTCCAGGCCATCAACTGGTTATGAGGACTGGGACCACACTGGATATTCCAGAAGGACTATACGGGGAGGTTGTATCCCCATGGCATTGATCTCAAATGGAACCTAGTGTGGCGCCTGAAATACTTATACCAGGGCATAGAGAGATTGATGTCTTACTAGCAAATTTGATCAGCCAAAATATTAAAGTCATGAAATATCAAGTAGTCGCTTTTGTGCATCTGTTTCTGAGGGATGAGTTAAAATCAGCTGCCAAATTTGGTGACTTGTCCGAGTTCAGCTTACTGACCAAAACCCTTGGGGCACATACTGTAATATCTCAAGAACTGGTTACCAGATTATCATAACAACAGAAGGATGAATCACTAAAGTTGTTAATGATACTCCGAAATTTTTGCTAAAGATAACCAAGATTTAGGTTGTGCAAAAGGAGTTTAGCATTTTGTTAATACTGGAGACCATATGGCTAATATAATGAGGCAACTCAGTGCCCCAGGGCTGGTGACAAGATAGTCAGTGAAGAGCTAGACAAATTATTGAAAAGTGGAATGATAGTGCCATCCAAAAGCCTGTGGGCCAGCCACGTTTTAATCATAAAGAAAAAGATGGCAGCAATTGAGTTGTGATTGATTATTGAAGCCTCAATGCCATTACAAAAAAGGTTTATATCCGTTGCCCAGAATTGATGATGCTCTGGACCATCTGGGAGGGGCGAAGTACTTTACCGCAATGGACCTCATCTCAGGATATTGGCAAACTAAGCTGCCACAAGAGGAGCAGGAAAAGTGCGCGATGATTGCTGCTCAAGGGCTTTTTCAACTGACACGCATGCCACAGGGGCTGTGTAACGCACTGGCAACCTTTCAGCGCGCAATGGACACGATTTTAAGGGGCCCTAAATTGTCCTGAGTTCTGGTGTACCTGGATGACAGCAATGTCTTTTTGCGAACATTTTCCAACCATCTGGAGCACCTTGAACAAGTGTTTGAATGGCTGTTGTAGGCCAATCTGAAGATAAAACCTAGAAAATGCCGATTCTTTAAAGAACAATTGTAATACCTCAGTTTTTCATTGATTCCAAGGGCTTGCGGCCTCAGCCTCAAAAGGTGGAGGCGATTAACAATATGCAACCTCTGATGAGCATGAGAGATGTTCAAGTGTTCTTAGGCATGGTAAAATACTATTAAAGATTTGTGTAAGAGTTTGCTAAGATTGCCAAGCCTCTATTCCACTTACTATAAGGAGGAGTTCATTTTCGCTGGGCAGAGGAATGCCAACAAGCCTTTGAGGCTTTGAAAAACAAAATGAGCTCAGCGCCTATCCTCTGATATACTGATTGTAGCAAGCCTTTTATCATACAAACTGACGCCTCGTTGACTGTAATTGGTGGTGTGCTATCGCAGATTGGGGATGATGGCGAGGAGCATCCAGTCGCATACTGCATTAGGACGCTGAATAAGCATGAGCATAATTATATGGTGACTGAAAGAGAATGTCTGACTGTCATCTATGCTTTTAAACAATTTTGGGTTTACATTCATGGCACCAAGTTTCAAGTAGTAACGGTTTACAGCTCATTACAATGGCTCCACAATCTCAAGGAACCTGAAGTATGTTTAGCCCACTGGACTCTAAAATTACAAGCGTACAATTATGAGATTATTCATAGAGCTGGATCGGCCCATCAAAATGCAGACAGACTATTGCAACTTCCTATTGTAGCTGTCCTGAGAAGTTTGGCTGATGAGCTTCATGAAAAAATGATTATCTAAAAGTATGGAGATGAACCACCCAAAGTTCAAAAAGTGATTAAAAAGCATAAATTGACACCAAATATCAAAATGGAGTTCTATAAAAGCTTAAGCCTGATGGACAACCTCGAATCTTCCCAAAACCTTCTGACCAATTGGAGATTATTACACAAGCACAAGGCCGTTGGACAAGGGGGAATGACCAAGATGCTAGAATTAATTTGATCCAGTTACTATTGGGATTCCATGTGATTTGATATCCAGGATATGCTCAATAAATGTCATTCATGCCAAATTGCAAAACCTATGAAGTCAGATGTGAAATACCATTTGATCAAAACTGTTTGGGCCTGGCATACCATGTCAATTGATGTAATTGGCCCTTTGCCTGTGAGTAGCCTAGGAAACAATACATAATTGTTGCTAGTGACCATCTAACAAAATGGGTGGAAGTGAAAGCAATTTGAAACGTCAGGGCTCTAACTACTGCCAAGTTCATTATGGATAATATTATTTATAAGCACGGATGCCCCCAGAAGATCTTGATGGAAAATGGCACGAATTTTACTGCCCAAATGGTACAACAGTTATATGAGTTGATGTCTATCAAAGGAGTGTTGTCAACACCATATCATCCTGAGACTAATGGTATGATAGAGCGAGTGAATAGCACTTTAGTCGGCATTTTACACAAAAATGCAGCCTTGGCGCCTTCACAATGGGCAACTTTAATTAGTGCGACCATGTTTGCATACAATATTGGATACCACAGCAGCACAGGCCACTCTCCGTTTCAACTTTTGTATGGTAGACAGCCCGCTCTGCCTCCATTATTATATTCAGTACTCAGTTCAACTGATGCAATTAATCCAAATAACTATGTTGAGCAACTAACGAAAACCCTAATCAAGTTATAATCTGAAGCTTATCAAAATGCGATTAGTCAAAAAACTATTCAGAAGAGCTACGATGACGCTAAATGAGCTATGGTGATTAAGTTCAAGGAAGGAGATTTAGTAGTAGAATGTGACACTCATAGCACAGGCTGCGCGCACAAGCTAGCCTCGCTTTGGAAGGGTCCATTTGTTATATTTGAGAAATTGTCTGAAGACATATATACCATTAAGGATAAAGGGGGCTGGGTTGTGAATTGAGTACATGCTAAGTTTTTAATTTATTGTGAGGAAGGCTGACCATGGGATGGACACTTCCGAATTCAACCCAAAAGAAACAAAACTTAGTAACAGGGAAGGCACCCCAGAGAAGCGATGCTATCTCTTGTTGCCAGCGAGACAACCACTATGGGGAAGGGGAGGGAACGTGTGAAGGGGCCGTAGCCACAATTGAACATGTTTGGAGGAAAGGGTCTGAGTTGATGAACCAAACTGGGAACCAGGAGGAGACCAGCTGTCAGTGATGCAGTGGGAGATATCCAAACATCCACGCCTGAAAGTGGTCCACCAAATGAGACTGGAATCTGTGGACAGCTTCTGGGAGGGTGGGGTTGGAGCCTGCGATGGCATCCAAGACAATCGTGTGGATAGTCCACATGGCGATTGCAACCACCAGAGCACTGAGGGAGGATGGAAGGGGGGAGGCCATTGATGAAGCAAACATATCTCCTGACAGACTGAAGGGATGTGTTTGATCCTAGCCAAGCAGACGTTGAACTTCGCGCCATATCACTCTAGAGGTAGGACACTTCTCCATGCGGTGGAACAGCGTTCCATACTGGCCACACATGATGCAGGATGAGTGTAAAGCGTTAGAGCGCTCAGCCGTATGGTACACCTGCCTCAGGCAGCGCTACACATGGGAACGGATATGAGGCTGCAACAGAGGATGGTGTGCATATTTCCAAATAGTCTTCTAAGTCTCAATGGAGTAAGGGATGTCCATCATGTCCAGGTAGTCCACCCTGGATAGGACATGGGGTCGTGTGGGGATTACGCCATCTTGGATGGGTAGCCCCTGTACCCCTTGTGTGAACTGAGGAGAGGGGCGGCCTCTCTGGGCTGTGTGTCCATTAATATGAATTCTCCACTCAGCGCTCCGCATGAAGAGGAGGATTCGTTTGTATTGGGTTTTAGTCCCGTGAGGACCTGTGGCCAATGGGTGTGAAGCCAGATATTTCATCAAGGAGTGAGGGTTTGATGGATTGTTAAGGCCCAAGGCGCGGGAGAAGTTGGAGCAGGCCGCGCGGGATCAGTGTTGGGAGGGGAGCATAGGGGCGGTGACGGCCGCAATCCAGGTGCCCAGGATCTTGGCAGCATGGGCTTTGAAGTCAAGCAGGCCCATGCCACCATGATGATGAGGGCCAAACATGACCTCTAGCCATACTGGTGGTGGGCAGCCTGACCAAAGCCATCCTTGCAGAAGGGCATACAAGGATTTGAAAAAGCTTGGGGAAAAAAGGGGATGTCGTGGGCTCCAAACCAACTTTGGAGAGGAGCATAGAGCTGGCTAAAACAACCCTGCCAGTAAGGGAAGTAGGGTGGTCTCTGAGGGAGGCGATGCGCTTCGTCACATTGTCTAGAAAACGACTTTCCATTACTGCTGATGCATACCCGCCTGCTTCCACCCACACACCCAGATGGCGGACAGGCCCTATGGTAGGGCGTGGCACGAAGGGGAGCATTAGTGGGGCGGTGTGGGGTGAGCAGGGAGGGCGAGCACGCGTGTGAACAGATGGGCCAGGCTGGGCACTGGTTTCTGGGGCCCAGCAGGTTTGATACCGACCAAAGGATTATTTTGGTTTTGGAAGCGTTCAGTGCAGCATTACTTACCCGGGAATACTCCTGGATGAGAGCTTCAATTGCACGTGCATCTTTATTATTAGACACCCCAACCACACGAGTACATGCTAAGTTCCTTTGTCCATATCATAAAGAATAATAATACAAAAAAGAAAAAAAAGAAAAAAAGGAAGAAAAAAAATTAAATCATTTAAAAATTTGGATATAATACATAAATATTTAATAATGAAAAAAATAATAATTGCAAGCCATAGAGTTTATTCATAGATTTGATGCCTCGCTGGCATTAGAACTAGGTACCCCTTCTTTGGTAGGGGAGAAGAGTGCAATCAAACCGGAGAAGCCTGTAACAGAATCAGAGAGATGCGATTTTTCATGCAAGTCCTGACTATCTAGACCCTGTCAGAGATGTGCCAAACCCAAGAAAGCTCAGCACCAGACACGATGGCCTTGTTGGCTTAGAAAAGGCCATCAAACTAAAGGGAAAGTCCATTGGAAGGGACTTTGGAATAGGTGGGAAAGGTTTGACTCAGGAGTGAATGCCGCTGAAAGGAAGATACAATCGGCAAGAAGGCTCTCAAGGTAGGGGTAAATGGAGGGGAGGAACTCTTTTGCGCGAAACATTTGGGAAAAGGCCTCATCTAATATCCTGCACATGTTAGGCATGGTATTGGTGGGAAGCGACAAAGGAGGGAAGCGAACGCATGCACCCAAAAGAGCCATCTGGGGGACATACTTCTGGGAAGCCCCTTAGCCAAGCTTTTACAAAGGGCTCAGTATAACACCAGGATGCACCAATCCTTCGAAATCTGAGTCTTGAGGCCCAACGTGATGTAAAAATTGGTATGTAGTGAAGCAGGTTCACACCAAAGCCTAGCAACTGAGTTAGTGAAATAAGGGCCTGGTTGGCCCCAAAAATATTGTATGTGGCAACCTCAGGACAGGTTGAAAGCGCAGACGACAAGTAGGCGTTCACAAGCTCCAACATTGAATTGAGCTCAAGACCCAATGAAGCCACACTGCCCGCATGCAAGGAGGATGCAATATTCTTTGAAATGAAGATGCTAAAAAGTGAAAACAAGAAGTCCAGAAGAAGATCCCCATCTGAAGCGAATTGATTTCAGATCAGGGCTTCTTTGGGCTGAACGGCTTTAGAAGGCTGAAAAGATATAGAATAAGATCTAGTACTAAAAAAAAGATATATAGAATAAGTCAAAAGGGTATCCCGCTCAACCCATTGGGAATTTTGACTGACTGTACCTGAAGCCATGGAGGCTTTTTTGAGATTATTGATTGGTGTTATTGCAGCGGGATGCGAAGCCAAACTCTCAATTACTGTGGAAGTGTAGCTGTCAACCCAGCTTGATGAACCATGGGCAACACGCCCGAGTTGACCATAGCGCGCCGCATGGACTTGCTTAGCCTTAGGAAGGCTCGTCTGTCTGAGGTGGAAAGGCTATCAAGATAACATTTGTACTTTGAGGAACATGAAAAGTTAGACATTGTGACCCAAGAAGAAGGGTACCCACCGCTTATATCCAGTCAAGGCGGGGGAAGTGTTGATTAATTTACTGAACCTAATCATTGGATATTCAATAGGGACATAATAATGTTAGCATGCTTAAATTTATTATGGATCATATCAGATATCAGCGATTATAGATCAGGTATATTCTAAGCTTATGCAAAGCTTAGGATCCACGGCCTAGTGATTTCACTTAATAATATTTGACTATGATGACATGGGCTTGAGGGCTTTGTTAGTTAGGTCAGACTTAAATTAAGTTTTGACTTAATGACTTGGGCACGTGGGCTTTGTTGGTCTATGTTGAAATTAGTTTTTAATGTCAGTTGAGTTTTTGATTGAATTAATTACTAATTGGTGATATGAATCACCTTGGTATGTGTTGCCAATTACATGTGAAAGAGAATCAGTTCAGCTATTTGCAGACACATCTGAAACGCCATCTTGAGAATGATGATGATGTTTACACTGACCCTGAGGCTGAGCATGATGCCCTGAGTCAAAGTATTTTAAGACGTTCTTACAAACATTTTATGTGGTCAAGTGCCATTGAAAATGAGACATCATGGGTAAGATGTGGTGAACATTGAACCTTATAAATTACCCTCAAGTTGATGCTAATAAAGAACATTCAACTACTACAACTTGTTATTAATTTAACTCATAAACTTTTTGCGTTTAATACTCTACTTTGTATTAGTCAATAATTTACTTGGGATCAGTAAGATCAGGGCGGCGTGCCACCGTCCAAGTAATGACAGGGAATAATAATTTAGAGTACTACCAAGGAGTTATATCTTAACTTATAGTCACTGTCTGGTCTATTGTCCTCATACAATAGACGCTCAAAACTTTACCAAACCACCAGAGAAGAATCAGCCATCAGAATAATACCAAAATTCAACAATTGGTATATCAGAAGGATGGTGAAGCTCCGCTGAATCGTAGAAACAATTTCATCAATCTAATATAGAATGACAGCATTGTCCCAATTTGGTATCAATTAGTTGGTAGGAAGCAACAAGAAATGCCGGCGGAAATTCTAGGAGAACTGTGGAATTACACTGAGGATCAAGTATGAGAAGACCATACTTCCAGGATTGCAGATGATAGTTGACATGGGGTTGACATTAAAATACCTGAGCTGTTGTTTGGGGAGGTCAGAAGTCCCTGGAAGAAATCCAGAGTGGAGCCTTGGGTGGCTCCTGGGATACTAATGCTGAGCCATAGAGAAATTCAAGTTATCCTGGTGAATTTAAGTGAAAACCTATGAAGATCAAGTGGAATCAGATCATGCATTTGTGCATCTGATCCTGACAGCTGAATTAAGGAGATTTCATGATTTTGGGACTCTTGATGAGATGGGATTACCATCCAGAGTAACCAAGAGCATCAAACTATTGGTTGATCAAGAGCAGCTTGCTGATCTGTCAGTAGGCCAGCAAGAGTAGGTGCTAAAACTATACAAAAAGTGTCAGGAAGTGTTTGCTCAGGATGATCACAATTTGGGATTTGCAAGAGATGTGATCCATAAGGTCTACACTAGGGAAAACTTACCAATCAGGAGAGACCAATCTGCTAATTAAAAGCCACTAAAGTGGTAGTGGAGGATGAAATCAGTAAACTAGTGAAGCATGGGTCTCTATTTCCATCATCAAGTCCCTGGGTGAGTCTGATTTTGATCGTGAAGAAAAAAGATGGCTCCAATCGGGTGGTAATTGACTGCTGGAAGCTGAATAAAATTACGAAGAAGGATTCATATCCTCCATTGAGGATTGATGATGTGCTAGATTGATTGGGAGAAGCAAAGTATTTCTCAGCAATGGATCTGATCTTGGTATATTGGCAGAGCAACTTGCTAAAAGAAGACCAGGAAAAATGTGTGATTATCAACACACAAGGTCTATACCAAACGATCAGGATGCCCCAGGGTCTATGTAATGCGCCTGCAGCATTTCAAAGGG
>JAKSZP010017741.1:0-44208 GCA_022478985.1 Massospora cicadina | reverse complement strand
TTTATGCGCTTTAGTATGTATTAAGGCGAACGGATTACTGCCTTTGCTGAGGGATTTTTCCTTGATGCTCAGATGTTGTCAGCGTCTAACATTTTAAATATGAATGATGCCATCGCGGCCATGTTGACTGGGTTAGCTTTCCAACCTTCTTTAGCTTGGCATATTATTTCAGTGAAGCGCAACTTTAAGAACATCTGTGACATAAAAGAGCCTTGTTAGACTTAGCTGATTTTAATACCTGTGCGACAACAAATGAAGCTGTGGTGAACCCCCAGGTTTAAACCATTGAGGAGTTCTCAACTGAAGCCCCACCAAAGGAATATATTTTGAGCACTATGCTGGTTACTACTCTGCCCAGCACCTGCGGCAGCTCAAACCTAATCTTACTCCGCCCAGACAACCTGAGGTTCTCAAGCTAGTAAGTCAGAGTGCATCATTGTTAATGGGGCAGCGCTCCCCCTGCCCTCACCTTGCCACCAAGATCAGCTTGTGCCATCAAATAAACCTCTCCAAGTGGTCCCAAAGCCTGCTTCTAAGCCTAAACCCCTCTCTCAGGTGACATTCTTCCCTACCAATAATGGGTTTAAGGACCAGGTCTCTCAAGCTAAACCACCTGTTTCCCCTAGGCTCACAGCCTCTGATCAACCCAAAGCTAACGTAGTTAAACCTTACCCCTCCACGACACTATCTCCTCCATCCAATTCTAATCTGAAACCTGCAGCCATGAGGAAGCCCAAACCTCTCCATCCAATGAAAGTCGCTCCAAACAACCATGGGCTCAAGGACAAGACTGCTCAAGCTAAGCTGCCTGCTCCTCCAATGATCATCACTGCGGATGTCCCCATAGCTACTAAATTTATGGCTTCCTCCTAAAACCGCTTTTCTAGCGTCCACTCAATGTGTGTGGACAACCCTTCTGATGATGAGTCTGAAGGGGGTTATGAATACGTTAGCTATTATGTCATAGGAGCCCCAGCCGAAGTAGATATACCAGATCAGCTGAACCCTGAAGGAGTCAATAAGACCACCATACCTGAGGACACGTACCTCAGCCAAGTTCTAGAGTGTCACAAAGATATTGACACTGCCAGCGATGTCAATCAGTTCTTGGCTGGCTTGATTAGACCCCTTCAGCAGGTCCATACCATAAATCCATCTTAAAAAAATACCCTGAGACCGCTCATAAACTAACCTCCACCTTCCGGCTCAAGGAGGCCTTGGCTCTGTCTCCTGACTTTGGAGGAACCTTACCAAGGTGGAAGTGGTCATTAAAAAAAGTTCAGGTGATGGCCATCATGGATACTGGCTTCCCAGTTAATGTAATCTCCTCTAAGCTGATAAAAAAGATCAAGCTGGCGCCTGACTTGAAGTATAATCAAGAATATGGAACTGTGGGCCCAAACAACACCCGTGCCATAGGTGCATACTCTTCTCTTCCCATTCAAATTGGGAAGCTTATCTTATATCCCCAGAAGTGGCCTTGGACAACAACACCTATGATATGATCATAGGTACCCAGTTTATGATTAAGTACAAGGGAATAAACAACACAAAGCAAGGTATTCTCTCATTACTCAGCTACAAAGTCCCTTTAGTCTTATTTAATAAAAATCCCAACAAGAATGAATAATCTTGCTTGGTTGAATACCCCATTTCCGCTTTGCCTTTACATTATACTATCTCGGGGCAAAATACAAAAAAGGTTGCCCAATTCAGTGGATGCTAGTGATGGTATCCCTTTCTATGCTGCAGACGAGGTCCCAATTAATCCTGGTGAACAACGAGTGGTTGACACAAAGTTCAAGCTCCAAATCCCACACCACTGTTTGTTGCACCTCATAAAGTCTTGAGGGCGTTAGCCCCTTGGAGCCTCAGGTATTGCCTGAAATACTAGACCCAGATTACCAGAGGTTTACTACACTTCTGTTAGGGAACCTCACCGGTAAGGACATGGTTATAAGAAAACACCAGGTGATTGGAAGAGGCTTATTGGTCCCCATAGATGACATTGAACGTATCTAATTCAGTGACTCTATGACAGATTTAGGATTGCCAATGTACAACCCGTTATGTACTTTACCCAATGTCCATATCTCGGATGAGCTGACCCCAGATGAGCTGGAAATGGTCCACACTTAATTAGAATGATATAGCGACATATTCATTAAGTCAGATAACAACTATGGCCATATGAGGGACTGGATTTCTCTATTGATGTGATTGATGCCCGTCCCATCCAGTCCAAACCTTATTGCAAGTCAAAGGTGGAAGAGCAGCAAATAAGGACTGAGCTCAAGCAGTTACTAGACACTGTACTATTGGTACACTCGCAAAGCCGTTGGTCTTCCCCTCTCTTGTTTATTAATAAGAAAATGGAGATCATCAGATATTCATGGATTAATGCAAACTAAGTAACCTCACAAAAAAGGATAGCTATCCTATCTGTCACAAAATTGACTGTGGGCTCTGCAAGTGTGCCAGGCCAACCAGTCTCCATACTGGTTGGCCCTTTGCCAATTCGCCTTCATTGGCGTACCAACCCACTACTGAGTCCACGTCCAACCCACCAACACAGCAGACCAACGACTTTGCCTTAGCATTAGGGTCTGTGGTGTGCCCCAGCGAGTCCTGCCCCCATCCTGGGTGGCCAAGGCACTCCCGCGCTGCACCCTGCAGGGCTGACAGCCAGCAGCAACATCGTTAAGTGGCGGTTGGACAGGTTCTATCAGTTCCTCCTAGGGGTAGCATGGGATCTGGCAACATCAGCCATTCCAGGCGCGTCACATTGCGCCAACTTCAGGGATCTCCAGTCCCCATTTTATAATAGCCTATCTGACAAACTACTAAAAATTGAAATAAAATTGGCGAGAGAGATTTTTATTTGGAGGGAAGGATGATTATTTATACTAAAGGCTACTTTGCCTATGAAAACCCCTAGGCCATCCAAGCTAGCACTTTAATAAATCCTTAGTCATTCATGGCAACAATTCCCTCCCATCCGCTTGTCTGATCATCGAATATTAAATTAGGTTAATTTATCCTTGGCATGAGTTGCTGGTTAATTGTATATAAAGTTCATAGTTGAAAAAGAACTTCGAGCATCCTCAGCATGAGTCGCTGGTGCTCCAAATTAGTCAGCAGAATCAAAAGTTGGACAATTGGTAACGATACTTTGGCTTTCCACTGGAGAATCCCAAAATGACCCTTGAATGGCATTTAGCGGTGAACACAGATTCTGCCATACCTAAATTCAATTATAATTAAAATAACATTAAATAATATTGAACTAGGCGATTAGCCAGAAATCACGCCTGACTAACTAACACCCCTAATTCTGATAATATAGGGAGGAATTCATATGGTTAATTTCTCAACACTATCCCTTGCATTGACGACACCTTAGCCCAAATCTCTGACTTTAACTTCTTCTCCGCCATGGACTTGGCTAGCGGCTATTGACTAATGGACTTTTCTCTTCAAGATCAGGAGAAATTTGCTCTCATTTGCAGTGAAGGTCTTTTCCAACCCACTCAACTTACTTAGGGGTTGTGCAATGCACCCGCAACTTTTCAGCGAGCCATGGAACATATCTTGCAGGACCTGAAGTTAAGTTGCATCATCATCTATCTTGATGACATCACTGTGTTTTCAAAGACCTTCAACAAACAAATGAATCGCCTGAAGGAAGTGTTTCAACGCTTACGCAATCCAACATCAAATTAAAACCCTCCAAATGCACGTCTTTCCAGAGGAGGCTAAAAATCCTTGGACACTCCATTTCCCAAGAAGAAATTCAACCCTTACAGGACAAGGTTGAATCCATACAAAAAATGCCTGCCCTAATAATCTATGGGATATGCAGGTATTTTTGGTATGATGGGGTATTACCATCAGTTCATCCCTAATTTTGCTCAGCTCAGTGAGCCCCTTGTCCGCCTATTGACAAAGAACAGATCTTTCCATTGGGGTAAGAACAGAAGGCCGCTTTTGAGACCCTAAAGCAACTGCTACAACAACGGCCTATCCTGTGGCACCCAGACTATAATAAACCTTTCGTCTTATTTACTGACGCCTCAGACTATGCTTTTGAGCCATCTTGGCTCAACTGGATAAAAACGGGGTAGATCATCCCATATCATACTTTAGCAAGAATTTGACCAAGGCGGAATGCAACTACAGCATCACGGAGAGGGAGTGTCTTGTCGTCCTGTTGGGTGTAAAGCACTACTGTCTTTTCTTGTATGGAACTACCTTCATGGTGGTTACAAACCACGCTTCTCTGAAATGGTTATAAAACATGAAGGATCCTAATGGCCGGTTAGCACGCTGGGCTCTAAAGCTCCAGAATTATGACATGAAAATTGAACACTGTGCTGGAACTCGCCAAATGAATGTTAATGGGTTAACTCAGTTGCCCATCCTGCATTTGGATAATAGTGAGGCGGAAAGGTTATATGACCTATTAATGGCCTCTGCTGACTGGGAGGATGAGTATGAGCCTGTCCAGAAAATATTAGCCTAGCACTCCTGCAACACTAAAGTGGAGAGCGGGAAGCTGTATAAGCAGGTGGGGGCAAAGTGGCTGCCTTACTTTCAGCCCTCAGAACGCATACCTGCTATCTTGGAAGCTCACTCTAACATAGGTCATGTAAGGCAAAGAAAACATATAAATGGAATAGGGAGCGGCACCATTGGGAAGTATTATGGAAACTATTGTTGAGGCTTTGGATGTCTGCCTCACGTGTAAGAAGCAGTCTAGTTTAAAGACTAGATATCAATATCAACCATCTACCCCCCCCCAACAACCTTTACATACTGTTGTGATTCTGACAAGACTAGACAATAAGCCCTAAGTCATTACAGCGGAATGGGTAGAATCCTCTGATCATGATTCTGAAGTATGATTATTTGAGCGCCTTAGGATGAGGCAATATTGGGTTAGAACGGAAGGTTATTGGATTGCTTCCAAATAAGGTGATTAGGAGATGTTGATGCAAGACGAATATTTGGTAAATCGCCTCAAACTAAGTAAATAGAGAATTGAATACCATACTATGCTGGAACCAATGAGATATGGCAGAACTGAATAGCTAAGCTGAGGAAATGGTATCATCCAAAGTTGCTGAGATATAAGCGAGATGAGATGATTGAAGGAGGAGGAATGTTACTAGGAAGAAGTGAGTGGAGCAGAAGGAATCTGCTGGTTTATATTAAATAATAAAGTAGTGTGGCTGAAGCAATTGCTTCATATTTTATTATAATATTTACATTGTTTTGTGGGCTGACAATCTCCATATCATCCATCCATTGCTCAGTGGGCTTGACCCTGCACAAAAGTCCCTATGGCATATCTCATCAATTCTGCTGAATTTATAACAATGGTGCTTTTTAGATTTTGATGGTTGACTCAAAAATAAACTCTTCAAGAAAACCATCAATGCTAATAGATTAATCCCATTGATGGTTCCTTTGATCTTTCCCAATTTATCTGCATAACTAAATTTATTCCAAAACCACCTCAATTGTATCTAAATTGTCCTAATTATTGTAGCTAATAATAGCTATGATATTATTACTTTATGGCCGATTATGGGAACCACTTGGGTGAACCAATTGAATCTATGGCATAAATTTAATTGCATTTATGAACTTAATGCAAATATGATTAATGAATAATAATTTTAATGTATGTTGATCACCATAATCAGCATGATAGTACTTACATATGGACTTCCTGATTAGGGAGTACCAAGTACTATTGAGAGAGTTGCTGACGTCCCTATTAAGGGTGCGTCATTATTTGAATCCATTATTTCTTTTTTATCAATTGTTGTATTTCATCAGCTGTATGATGAAACAATAGTACTTGCACATGGACAGCCCGAATAGGGAGTACCTAGTACTATTGAGAGGCCTGCTGGCGTCCCAATTAGGGGTGCATCATTATTAAAATTATGTATTCTTTTTCCCCACTTATTGTATTTTGTCAGCTGTATGACAAAACATAATCAGGCTGAATGAAAGGCAAATATACACCGCTAAGGTGCTAATATCATGCCTAAAATCTTTCCAATTATGAGAGTAGTAGTTCCTTCAATCAGGCTGAAACAATTGTAATTAAGTTAATTCAAGGGCTGAATTAACTTAGGATATTTTAATAACCACTGCCATAATCCATAGCGGATTGGCATGGTTTTAATTAACTCATCCAATAGATGAGTATGGCCAGGAGATGTCCTAGAGGTATAAAATACTGGCGCCTGGCCCTAAAATAAAAGCATCATCTTTCTATATCTTCATATTTTCATCTTATATCTTCTTATCTTAATTCAATCTTCATATTAAAAGTGTAGACAAGCATTCAGAGAAGCTTGTCATAATTACCTGTGTCTGGATAGTTTCCGATTAGAGAGGGAAAATTACCCTAGAAGAGACCAAGAGAGTCAGACATTGTTGTTTAGCTTTGTGAGCTAGTGAACAGTTATGAAATACCATAAGACACATAGCATATTCGAGGATTTATCGGCCAAAACTCTTCCTGACTATCAAAGCAGGAATACATCTAATAAGCGAGCTAATCCTCAAAAAATCACAGTGCTCACTACAGGGGGGCCCATAGATCAACACCAACAATAAAAAAATATAAAAGAAATCCAAGCTTCATTTATGGCGTATCAGGCCTGCACTGGTGGGGATCCTTCCAGCACACTAGGCCAACTGAATAAGCAGAAATTAGACTTGCCTTGGACGCTGTGCTCAAAAAACAGGATGATCTTATTAAGGAGGTTTGTACTGATAAACCGCCTCTGTTTGATTGCGATGGGAACATTCATGGATTCTTTTTGCGATTTGAGTTTGCAGTAGAAGGAGCTTCAGATTGGTGTAAAGTGAAACTGTTAATATCCACCTTGGTTGTTGGAAGCACTGACCAAGGTACTTGCCATCTTCCAAAAAGTTACATTACTTATCATGAAGTGAAAAATACTTTGCTGCAGTTGTTTGGAGGAACTGCAAAGATGTCGCAGCAGAAGACAGAGTTCTTAACCATTGGATTTCATCATAATGAGACCCTCACTGCGTTTGCTGATTGGTTTACATCAGAAGCCCACGTGTTAATTGGGGCAGGGACTTTATCCAAGTCTGACGTATGCATAGCAATGACCTCCGTAGTGAAGCCATATCATGAGCTTTACAATGTCATGGCTCCATCCTTAGAGGACGATGTATCCTTGCTTAAAATTTGTTTAAATTTTGAGCTGTCTATCCGCTACCTTTCCTCTGCCCAATACAGAGTGGAAAACTACTGCATCCGCTGTTGGAATTTCTTTTTTGGGAAATTATCCCGCCCTGTTCAGAGTCTGCCTAGTAATCCCTGAGCTTATTATCCCTATGCACCTCACTCTCAACTGCATTACCATCTGCAGTTTAACTCTTGGGCTGGGCCTGTTTACACTGAACGCCCCTCAGCCCAACTTTCAGTGTGCCCATCTTACAACAATCATGTACGCAGGCCCTATGGGGTCAATTGTTTTGAATGCGGTCACCCTGGGAACATGGAACGAAGTTTCCCAAACTTCAGGTTAATTACCTACCCAGGACCAGTTTAATCAAGGAAAAGTTGGAGCAGAGTAGATATGGGACTCTCTACCTCCGCTATTACAACCTCAAATGTCACACCAAAATCTATCCACATACATTCAGTGGAAGTCACTCAAGATGATAAAACATTCCTATATCAGCAGCTGGTTTGTAGTGTGAATGTATTGATATGAGCGCAAACCAAAGACATGGTGGAAGAAGGAACCCAGAAGCAACTGAAGCCTTATATCTGTCAAATGTTTGACCAAATTTCTAAAGATGAGCTGTATCTGTTCTCCAATGCACCTCTCTTAAAAGGGGTTGAACAATTCCTAAGTCTATCTTGATGAGTATTTGAGGTCCAAATATGAATTGATCAAAATCTGTAAATTTAGACATCAATATTAAATGATTTGGACCATCTCGACATGATTGTTTATTCTTAGTTATTGTTTTTAATGGATTTTACTATTTGACCAATACTTGCAGATTATAAAGTTTAATTATGGGATGTTTAAGGCACATTTTTACACTTTTTAGGCTAAAATAAGGTCAATAAATTTCCAACATCTTATATCATATTACTGTATCAGGTTACATCTGGTACACGTTTTAGCAGATTTATGATTTCAAAAGTAAGGTGCAACGTTTGCTCCTACTTGTATCAAAATACAATCAAATTTTATTAAACTTTATCAAAATATAAATTAATTAGGATGAAACCCTTGTTTTTCAGCTGTACAACTTTGAGCATAAATTAGCAGAGTTAGCTGAGTAGAAATATCAAGCTAACATAAGCCTCTTTCTAATAATAATTTTATGTTTACCTTTTCAATATGATTGTAATTTAGTATTATTAGTACAGTTTTTAATGTCAAGTGTATGGGTAAATATTGTCATGCCTCCTTTTAAGCTCAACTACATCCTAATCAAACCCCACTGCTGACCTATTATTAAGCAATCTTCCCTGCATAGAAGGCAAAGACATCTTAATAAGTCCAACCATCAACAATATACCCAAATGCGCCACTAATACTATTGAGTTACCTAGATTTATACTTAATCTTGTCTAGATTAAGAAATCTTGGCTTATATTCATTGCTGCATAATATAGTTCATGCTCTAATTGTTGGAGTTCCTGCATCCATAAATCTAATGAGTTCATCTTAAAGCCCTCATAAATCATATTTTTCAAGGTGACCATTGGGATGACGCCTAAAAATATGTTAGCTTTAATACTGTTCTGACTGGCAACAGACTTTCCAGCAGTTTTGTGGTTGTCAAGGTTACTTTGTTGCCATCCTGTCATTAATACTTGCATTAGTTTTGGATAGTATTTTTGTACCTAGTGGTATACACATTTGCCCATGAGAGCAACCAGCTTAAATGAGATGAATTAATACCACACACCCAAGTACAAACAGAAGAGTTAGATAGATTTCCACGGCCCCTCTGAGCAGTGACCACCAAAATAAACTAATGATCCTGCCTTAAGAAAATTGTGTTTATTTCTGTAACTAAGAAAATTACCATTGATATTAAAAAAGGTCAACCAGGTGCAGATTAATTAACAAGAAAACCTCATAGTTGGCTTCTGAAGCCAACCTGAACAACCCTGGTTCACGCCAAGATTACTATGAATTCTTCCATAAGTTACTTGCAGTAGATTAACCCACACTAAAAAGTATAAATCCACATCATAAGTTATACAATTCCATAGGAGAAGGACATCATTTTGGTTTACTGTAATTAGTTCACGGTCCTCAAACATGAATTGTGGCTAGATAACCTGGAAGCATGGATCCTTATTAAAGAAAGTTTGGTTCTAAGTTCCAAAGCTTTTTAGTGCACCATTAATTGCCAGAGATATTTGATGATCTGAAAAACCTGTTAGTTTGGGGAAACAAAATTGAGCAACAACCTCAGCAAGTGAAGGGCAGCCATGGTACCTAGAGTCAAATTGGAAAGAAACCACAATAGATTTCTGGACAACCACCTAGATTAATTCTAAAATATGGAGGAGGATTTAACTTTCTCCAGAAGAGTATAAAAATCTTTCAAGGAAGGTTACTGTATTTATAGTGAATTAAATGGACACCTAGTTTAACCTTTATAAAAGGATCTAGTACCTCCTAAACCAGAACATTAGCACCAAAATATTAGTATCTATCAGGAAAATAAAGACTCTCTCCAAAAATTAGTTTATAATTCTGCTGCAGCTGATAAACCTAGAATAAGATATAGTATTTTGGGTTCTGTTGGACACAGATGCCATTATTAATCTTATAGAGTCTACTTACTAAAACTAGAGAAAGTGTCTTATGTAAAAAGTGACAGCTAAACAAGCTGATGGGCCCACCTTGAACGTTAGTATTCAAATCTCCAACTAAAGTCATAATAAGTTTTTTTTAGTACTAGATGGTCCCAACCTACAAGGGAAAAGTCATAATAAGTTTCATGGCTGGAAAATGACATAATCATGGGGACAAATCCAAGGAAAAGCTGCATATCAGGAGGCCAAGAAGGTGAAGTTGGCTGGCCTCTGATCTCAAGTATATCTTGAATCTATGCTGGGTGGAGGCAAGGTATTCACAGGTTGGTCCTGTGGGATGATATAGAGGTTCAGCCCTTCATAATAGCACAGTAAGGTCAAATGAAAACCAGATTTTTGTTAAATAAAAATGGTTCACTTCAGTTTTTAGGTGAATAGGGTCTCTAAAAAATCCAGTTTTTGAACTTTCCAGCTCAGGTTGGCTACTTTTACATTCAATTACCCAAGTTTGGTCAATTACCAAATACAGTGTCTTGTCCAATGGAAGGCAAGCCTATTGGTGCGCCTCAGCTTAGACCCACTTCCCTCATTTAATTGTTTGCCCAAAATTACTTAAATTTCCAATGTCAAGACCAATCTTTCCTGTTGGTCAGCTTCTCCCATAGTAATAAACCCTTCACTAGTACACAATATTTTAATTTATATTATATTTGACAATGATGTCCATGGACCTCTTCAAGGAGGTCTCATGCAACGTTAACCATTTAATTTTAACTTATTTAATTATCTTCTTGCATGCACCATTGGGTCATCCAGGTTCCCTCAAGCCTAGGGCGCCCATACATTTCCTTCTAAGCCTCGTTTGTTTCCCTTTTTAGATTTTCACTGATAACCCTTTTCTACATAAGTTATTCTAGCTCATGCATCCTCATCTTGGCTCTAATAACTTTGTAATATCAACTAGTTCCCTGGAGTTGGCCCTGTGCACCATGCACTACCACTCTGGGAACAGGAGAGTTATAGCACTCTCCTTACAATAGTCAAATAACCTTTTCCTTTTATGTGCATGAATTTTTCTGTGTGTGATTTTCACAAAGTGTAAATGGTGTGCGCCAGCAGTTGGCTTCAGCTGCGATGAGCCTCAACACTGTTTCTTTTCCTGAAGTTTGAGCAGATTGAAGGGTATTTTTTCTGCCTTCAACTTTAAGTACCTACCCTTCTTGCTCATACCCAGTGGATATGATGCTTGCATTCCAAAGTTGAGATTCAGAAACTTTCCACCAAAAATAATAAAATTAATAAAATTCAACTGTTTTCTTTGGCACCACATTCGATGTTGTAGAATCCTCAAAGGTGGTCCTGGGGGCATTGGTCGGATAACGCTGGACAACCCGCTTGTAGAGGAGATAGGTCATTTGCAAATTAAAAACGCATTTTATAACAAAAATACCATATATATTCTGAAACCATATTTACTCTCTTATGGCCTGAACCCATTCCTATGTATCAAAATACCCCAGAGAACCCCACTTGATTCTACCATAATCCGCAGCACTCAGGAGGTTGAAAGGAACTAGTTAAAAATATGGTAATGTTTATGCAACTGTAGAAGATATGGTGGATTGTGGCCTCAGCAGCAAGAATGGCCAATTATCCTCTCCATTTTATGATTCAAAACATACCAGGGAGACAGGTTAATGCCAGATGGAGAGTCGGTGATGAAAGCTGGCGTTTTCTGCTTTCTAAATAAAGATCATTCAGGTTATTTTACTGACTGCTACCCTTTCATCCCCTTAGAGAAATTCAGCACCACTATTGTAATACTGAGCCTTTGAGATTTTTATGGACCAAAACCTAGCTGACTACCTTGAACTGAGCTATGTGCCAGGTGGTATGTTTAGAGGAGGGCTTCCAAGATATTTCCACGCTGAAAATCTGGGGTTAGTGACTATCAAGTTGGCACATATCATTTGTCTGATCACTTCCAAGCTATCAAAACCTCTTATACCCCATCATTTTTGGTGTAGAGTGGTGGTGAAAGTTTGATGTCGAACTAACTTGAAAGATAATACCCTATCCCTAAATTTTCATGACTGAGCATGGCTATGTCCCTAGGTTGAAGCCAATTTCCAGGCAATTCTCCATTGACCAATATTCACACTCTTTGTCTAGCCCTGTTGTTAAGCTCCTCTGTAAAGGTTCCCTCTACCTTCCTGTTTTGAGGGGCTGGAATCTTTGTTTGATGCGGTTTCAGCTAACACTACTCAGATCATTCAGAGCCTTGATTGCAAATTCAAGCTCACTATTGGTCTGGTGTCTATATCTTCCCCATTGTCTACTGACTGTCTAAAGGAAGAGGCTCTTGTACATGTAAGTTAAGTAGCACACAAGGGTGCTATTTTTCAACGAACCTCCCCTATATGTTCCCCACTTCTCTTTATTGAGAAGTCTGATAGTACCTTACACCCATGCATAGACTATGGGAATTCCCAACAACTTCACTGTACCAGATCAACATCCCATACCTTTAGATTCTTAGATTGAGCGCTGTGGAAATGGCATAAGTCTTTTCCAAGATGGATCACCTGAATGCATTCAATCAGATTCAGATTAAGAGAGGACAGGAGTGGTGTTAAAACCTTGGGCTTGGTTGGTTGCTCTATTCTGGCCCTAGATTTCAACTGCACAGATTTGTGGATACTTGCGTTGATCAATAATATGAACTAGGGCAATAATAGTATGAAGACTATTATTTTGGTTGGTTGCCCAAAAGCCACGTTGGAGGAATTGTCCAAAGCTAGACAGGTGCTTCTTCCTCTTGAAGATATATTTAACCTGGTAGAAAACAATTCCCTATTCTCTTCATGCAGAGCCAAGCGGAAATTTGATAAAACTAACCTAAGGATATCTGATCCTTGCACTCTTCTCTTAAGAGTAATGTTAAAACAACCAATGTTAAAACAACTTAGTTAATATCAAGTTTAAATTGATTTTATTAGGGAAAAAATTTGGGGTTTTTATGGTTAGAATCAGCACACAACTTTTCAGCTGGTCGCTGAAATTATATATGCTCTTATACTGGTTTGACCCTCAGTGTTAGGCACCAAATCTAATCAGGTACCGTTGCCTTGGGTTTCTTAGGCAGCGTAATCCTCAGGTGTTTGGCGACCAAAAAATTGGTATTAGGGACTCAAAACCTATTGTTTTGGTCAATGACAATTTTACTCTTCCTCTGGTGTTTGTACGTTTTGGTAGTTTCTGATGACTCCAATCCATTCCTCTCTGAACGATTCCTACAATTTGACCATTTGGTGTTATTCCCATATCAAATTTTTTGTTTGATTTCGTTGGGGATGATGCCTGACAAATTCTCATCTGTCAGCAGCCTCAAATATCATTGGGGAAAATGCCCGATGATAATTTCATTAGTTGCCAGCCTCAAATATCATCAGGGATAATGCCTGATGAAATACCATCAATTGGCCACTGTTGCCAATCCTATATGTTTATAATTTAATCATAAAATCTATTAATCAGTTAAAAGGTTGGATTATGTGGTCATCTGAAATTCTGACAAGTGGTTAACTGCATTCTGTACCAGAAAAGGGATTTTCCAGTTTTGGTCATGTTCTTTTGGGCTTAAGAATGCCCCTGCTATCTTTCAACGCCGTATTGATGCAGCTTTGGGGGGACCTGCTGGGGGTATGCGCGGTTGCCTACCTGGATGATATATTGGTGTTTTCCCTGATCATAGTCCTTGCAGTACACCTTCAGCAAGTGACGGAGAGGTTAAAGGCAGCCAGCCTTACGCTGAAGATTAGCAAGTGTGAATTTTTCAAGTCCCAGGGCACCATTCTGGGCAACGTCATGTTTGACCAAGGACATATAATAACACCAAACAAGGAGAAGGCAATATGTGAATGGACCATCCCCACTTCAGTTAAGGAATTGAGGAGTTTTTTGGGGACGTGTACATTCCTCAGGAAGTTCACGCCCAATCTTTCTGAGGTGGCAGCAACTTTGTATAAGGCCAGTGGTGCAAAAGTACTTTAGTGGTCCCCTGTTTTGGAGGATGCTTTCCAAGCAGTAAAGTGCACCCCCTGTTGTCCACCTCCATCCCTCGCCATGTTGATCCTTCAGAGGAGTTAATTGTGTCTACTGATGCCTCAAACTTCGCCATAGTGGCAGCCCTATTACAAGTAGTTGAAGATAGAATAGAGCATCCAGCGAGATATTTTTCTAGGAAGATGTCTCAACCAGAGTTAAGCTACGCTGTTTATGACAAAAAGTTACTAGCAGTGGTGGAGGCGTTGATTTATAGACTTCATCAACTTGCATGGCTCTTCCCAACCTTTGCGTGGACATACAGATCACCTGTCAGGTGAACAGCAAGTAAGAATTAGACTGGCCTGCCAGCCCAGGTGCTAGAGCACCCAAATGGCAAACCAGAATGCCAGAGACACTGCTGCTGGTACAATAAATATGGAACTGGAAGGGAGATGAATTTTCAACAGATAAAAACGGGATTTTGGGGGGAGTTGTTTTTATTGGAAAATTTAAGAAAAGTTAAAAACCAACAATTTTCTTAGTGTGATGCGCCTGATTAAATAGTCATCAATTTTGAGGGAAAACAAGCTGGGATCAGGTTCTGCAAGTTTAACCTAAGCAGCAAATTATTTGGGAAATGGGCGGGTTAGTTCCCTGGGAACTGACATTGCAAAATTCCGTGGTGGGCTGAGTTGCGGTCAGTTTGACCTAAGTGGTGAACTATTTGGGAATGGGCGGTTTAGTTCTCTGGGGACTGACATCACAAAATTCAGTGGTAGACTGAGTTGCAGTCAGTGGCATTGAATCAGGCGCAACGCCCGATTTGCCAGTAGGAAGCTTTGAAACCTTGTTGATGGTCTCTGATGCTATTACCTGCCCATCAGGGGTGATGCCTGATGGTTTTGGGAGGGAGGAAATTTTTTTAATCATCGTGTAAACTGAATTGCAACCATCAAGCATTCCAGCTGATAGCTCAATCTTCATACCTTTTCAACCATTTGAAATCTGAGTATTGGGCTGATTGCCACTCAAATTAGATGCAATTAATTCCATTTTGGTGATCTTGGCACAGATTTCACTGATTCCTCATAACAGTTCTGCCAAGGAGAGTGCAGGTACCTGAAGCGGGATCTGAAATGGAAGGGCTATTACCCAGCGCTCGTCTGCCACATGAGCTAGATTTCCCTGAGTAATGAGGGTATGGCCATCCTCTTCAGTACCTTGTGCTCTGGAACAGAAAGATGGCCCAATTGATGCCCAGAGGACGTTCACCAGGACTTACATTACCCTTTCCTTTTTCCAATAGAAGATCCTCATAACTGGGAAACTTTACAAGAGCCACATTCTTGTGCACCTTGGGTAACTTGATCACCATTGCTGATGCAGGTTTTTGGGGAAAATGGAGAATCTTGGGGTGGGATATGTGGAATGCTTTGACCAGGTTCATGCAATTCGTGCAATCGCGTGCCTTGCCCCAGCTGTTCTCATAGGCCAGATATCCTTTCCAAGCCAAGAGATATTGGATGGAACGTCACAATTTCTGGGATGCCAGGATAGCTCTTCCTCGGCCTCTTCCCCATTTTTGACAATTATCAGTTCCAGTTCCATGGGAATTGCACCTTTGAAGGGCAACAGATGGGAAACTACTGGGCTTTGGGGAACAAACTCATTGCAAGTTGAGATGTCAGACCATAATGACATGGGCAAGATAGCCATGGCAACTATGGGGTATGGGTTTGGAGTTTTGAGTGGGATAGACTAATGTGGGCAGGGATAACCTTCTTCATGACCTGATTCAGTTGGAAAGAAGGGACCATTGCTGCGCCAATATCTACGAGAAAGGCGGAAATGGTAGCGATTGATGGTTGGTTGATTATGTCAGGTGAACAGCAAGTAAGAATTAGACTGGCCTGCTAGCCCGGGTGCCAGAGCACCCAAATGGCAAACCAGAATGCCAGAGGCACTGCTGCTGGTATGACGAATATGGAACTGGAAGGGAGTTAATTTTCAACAGATAAGAACGGGATTTTGGGGGGAGTTGTTTTTATTGAAAATTTAAGAAAAGTTAAAAAATAACAATTTTCTTAGTGTGATGCGCCTGATTAAATAGTCATCAATTTTGAGGAAAACAAGCTGGGATTAGGTTCTGCAAGTTCAACCTAAGCAGAAAATTATTCAGGAATGGGTGGAATAGATCCCTGGGAACTGACATCGCAAAATTCAGTGGTGGGCTGAGTTGTGGTAGGGTTTGACCTAAGCAGTGAACTATTTGGGAATGGGCAGGTTAGTTCCTGGAGACTGAAATCGCAAAATTCAGTGGCAGGCTGAGTTGTGGTTGGTGGCATTGCATCAGGTGCAATGCCCAATTTACCAGTAGTAAGCTTCAAAACCTCATTGATGGTGTCTGATGCTATTACCTACCCATCAGGGGTGATGCCTGATGGATTTGGGAAATTTTTTTTGATCATTGTGTAAAATGAATCACAACTGTCAGGCATTTGGGCGTTAGCTCAGTCTTCATACCTTTTCAACCATTTGAAATCTGAGTATTGGGCTGATTGCCGCTCAAATTAGTTGCAATTGATTCCATTTTGGCGATCTTGGCGCAGATTTCACTGATTCCTCATAATAGTTCTGCCAGGAGAGTGCAGGTACCTGAAGCGGGATCTGAAATGGAAGGGCTATTACCAGCGCTCATCTACCACATGAGCGAGATCGCCCTGAGAAGTAATGAGGGGTATGGCCATCCTCTTTGGTACCTTCTTGCTTGGGAACGGAAAGATGGCCTTATTGACGCCCAGAGGACATTCTGCGGGACTTACATCACCATACATTACTGTACTACCACACTCCTCATGTCTTAACTTCATGGCAGACCCGTTGTCATGAGACCCTTGTTCAATTTGCATTTTCTTATGAGTTCACCAAGGGCAAGGAGAATGGGTTGGCTTGCTTTGAGCTGCAACCCTGCATTAGCTTTCAATCCAAAAGAGGTAGAGGTTCATAACACCCAGTTGATGACTCCACCTGATAAGATTACATCTCAATCTCCTCTTACATGGGCAACAGGTCAGCGCTTGCACCTCTGGAAAATGAGGAGAAATACAGTATGTTCAGAAAGGTAGTCCTTTCTCAGCCACTATCAGCTGAATATACTATGGTACTTTCCAAGAGCGCTGAATTAGGAGGATCTAACCAGGGGTTATCATGTAAAGGATGAGATATGTGGTTCCAGTGAGCGCTTATGGGTTCCTTCTGGACCACTTCGCCTGGAAATCATCCAGGAAGATCATGATGAAATCACATTTGGTCATCCTGGGAAAGCAAAGACCTTGGAGTTAGTTTGACGCATCTACAATTGGAAAGGCTTACCTGCTCAGGTGGGATGGTAAAGAAAAGAGTGCCTGATCTGCAATCAAATGAAACCAAATCATCAACCTTTAGCGGGTTTGTTAGCGCCAGTCCAAAAAGGCTGAAGGGCTCTGGACTTCCTATCAGTGGATTTTATTGTGGATTTACCTGTTTATCATGTTTATGATGCCATCATGGTGGTGGACCGTTTTACAGGTTCGCCCCCTTATCTCTTTCAGAACAACAATAACTGCGGCTGATATGGCTAGTCTCTTGTCACTCATGTGTTTGCACTTCATGGGGCTCCCCAAGAAATTATTAGTGACTGGGAGCCCCAGTTTACCTCCGTCTTTTGAGAAGAGTTGTGTAAGACTCTTCAGATTTGTCCCCTGCCGTTCAACTGCCTATCACCTCCAATCAGATGGGCAGACTGAACGAGTGAACCAGTGCATGGAACAGTTCTGGTGGTGTTACACTGCTGCCCATTCATGTGGGTTTCTCACTTTTCTATGGCCTAGTTTAGCTACACAACACTTGGTATTCTTTGATCGGTTGTTTTCCCATTTTTTGCCAACCATGGTTTTAACCCTGCCTTTAACATGGAGCCCAGCTGTGGTTCCAAAGTCGAAGTGGTAGTGGACTTTGCCAAGACCATCAAGAAGGTCCACCAGGGGGTTTCCACAAGTTTAGAGTCAGCAATGCAAGTGTATAAGGAGCATGATGGTAAGCGACAAGTGGTTCCAATTTTCCAGCCATGACATTACCCTCTCCTCTTTAGGGCTCCACCCCCTCCAGGGGCTCATGCCAAGGAAAGTTCTTGTGGGCTGGGGCCAAATTCATTGTGGCAACAGTTTGCTTTGGTTGTGATCCGCCGCCTGGGAAAACGCTTGTGGAAAGCTTCAATCAGGTCTTGGACATGTACACAGTCGTGCGCTGGTACCCAACTGTTTTCTGCAGCATCAAATCCCTTCCAAGATACCAGGTGCTCAAGCCTTCTTTTAACATGGCGGGAGGCTACTATTTCATCCACTTCCAACTCTGGCGCCCCATCCACAAGATAAACCTCAGGAATCTCTTGTGGGGGGCCCTCAAACAACGTCAATTTTCTCTCATAAAAGATAGAAAAGATCCAAAATGAAGAGGGAAGATCTAACTGGTATGAGGCGTGGCCCACCTTTCTAACAACGCGGTAAGGGCCAATCCTCTTTGGACCAAGATTCTTGCATGGCTTCTTGATATGGATGTTCTGAGCATCAAGCATCATGAGATCCCCTTCTTTGTACGCTGGAACCACTTGTCGCTTACCATCAGCGTTCTCCTTATACACTTGCATTGCTGACTCCAAACTTGTGGAAACCCCTGGTGGACCTTCTTGATGGTCTTGGCAAAGTCCACTACCACTTCGACTTTGGAACCCACAGCTGGGCTCCATGTTAAAGGCAGGGTTAAAACCATGGTTGGCAAAAAATGGGAAACAACCGATCAAAGAATACCAAGTGTTGTTGTAGCTAAACTAGGCCATAGAAAAGTGAGAAACCCAATATGAATGATCCACGGCAGTGTAACACCGCAAGAACTGTTCCATGCACTGGTTCACTCGTTCAGTCTGCCCATCTGATTGGAGGTGATAGGCAGTTGAACGGCAGGGACAAATCTGAAGAGTCTTACACAACTCTTCTCAAAAGACGGAGGTAAACTGGGGCTCCCAGTCACTAATAATTTCTTGGGGAGCCCCATGAAGTGCAAACACATGAGTGACAAAGAGACTAGTCATATCAGCCGCAGTTATTGTTGTTCTGAAAGGAATAAAGGGGGCGAACCTGTAAAACGGTCCACCACCATGATGGCATCATAAACATTATAAACAGGTAAATCCACAATAAAATCCACTGATAGGGAAGTCCAGAGCCCTTCAGCCTTTTGGACTGGCGCTAACAAACCCGCTAAAGGTTGATGATTTGGTTTCATTTGATTGCAGATCACGCACTCTTTTCTTTACCGTCCCACCTGAGCAGGTAAGCCTTTCCAATTGTAGATGCGTCAAACTAACTCCAAGGTCTTTGCTTTCCCAGGATGACCAAATGTGATTCCATCATAATCTTCCTGGATGATTTCCAGGCGAAGTGGTCCAGCAGAAACCCATAGGCGCTCCTGGAACCACATATCTCATCCTTTACATGATAACCCTGGTTAGATCCTCCTGATTCAGCGCTCTTAGCAAGTACCATAGTATATTCAGCTGATAGTGGCTGAGAAAGGACTACCTTTCTGAACATACTGTATTTCTCCTCATTTTCCAGAGGTGCAAGCGCTGACCTGTTGCCCATGTAAGAGGGAAGTTGAGATGTAATCTTATCAGGTGGAGTCATCAACTGGGTGTTATGAACCTCTACCTCTTTTGGATTGGGAGCTAATGCAGGGTTGCAGCTCAAAGCAAGCCAACCCATTCTCCTTGCCCTTGGTGAACTCATAAGAAAATGCAAATTGAACAAGGGTCTCATGACAACGGGTCTGCCATGAAGTTAAGACATGAGGAGTGTGGTAGTACAGTAATGTATGGTGATGTAAGTCCCGGTGAATGTCCTCTGGGCGTCAATAAGGCCATCTTTCCGTTCCCAAGCAAGAAGGTACCAAAGAGGATGGCCATACCCTCATTACTCAGGGCGATCTCGCTCATGTGGTAGATGAGCGCTGGGTAATAGCCCTTCCATTTCAGATCCCGCTTCAGGTACCTGCACTCTCCTCGGCAGAACTATTATGAGGAATCAGTGAAATCTGCGCCAAGATCGCCAAAATGGAATCAATTGCAACTAATTTGAGCGGCAATCAGCCCAATACTCAGATTTCAAATGGTTGAAAAGGTATGAAGACTGAGCTAACGCCCAAATGCCTGACAGTTGTGATTCATTTGACACAATGATCAAAAAAAATTCCCTCCCAAATCCATCAGGCATCACCCCTGATGGGTAGGTAATAGCATCAGACACCATCAATGAGGTTTTGAAGCTTACTACTGGCAAATTGGGCATTGCACCTGATGCAATGCCACCAACCACAACTCAGCCCGCCACTGAATTTTGCGATGTCAGTCTCCAGGGAACTAACCCGCCCATTCCCAAATAGTTCACTGCTTAGGTCAAACCTACCACAACTCAGCCCACCACTGAATTTTGCGATGTCAGTTCCCAGGGATCTAATCCACCCATTCCCAAATAATTTTCTGCTTAGGTTGAACTTGCAGAACCTAATCCCAGCTTGTTTTCCTCAAAATTGATGACTATTTAATCAGGCGCATCACACTAAGAAAATTGTTAGTTTTTAACTTTTCTTAAATTTTCCAATAAAAACAACTCCCCCCAAAATCCCGTTCTTATCTGTTGAAAATTCAACTCCCTTCCAGTTCCATATTCGTCATACCAGCAGCAGTGCCTCTGGCATTCTGGTTTGCCATTTGGGTGCTCTGGCACCCGGGCTAGCAGGCCAGTCTAATTCTTACTTGCTGTTCACCTGACATAATCAACCAACCATCAATCGCTACCATTTCCGCCTTTCTCGTAGATATTGGCGCAGCAATGGTCCCTTCTTTCCAACTGAATCAGGTCATGAAGAAGGTTATCCCTGCCCACATTAGTCTATCCCACTCAAAACTCCAAACCCATACCCCATAGTTGCCATGGCTATCTTGCCCATGTCATTATGGTCTGACATCTCAACTTGCAATGAGTTTGTTCCCCAAAGCCCAGTAGTTTCCCATCTGTTGCCCTTCAAAGGTGCAATTCCCATGGAACTGGAACTGATAATTGTCAAAAATGGGGAAGAGGCCGAGGAAGAGGCTATCCTGGCATCCCAGAAATTGTGACGTTCCATCCAATATCTCTTGGCTTGGAAAGGATATCTGGCCTATGAGAACAGCTGGGGCAAGGCACGCGATTGCACGAATTGCATGAACCTGGTCAAAGCATTCCACATATCCCACCCCAAGATTCTCCATTTTCCCCAAAAACCTGCATCAGCAATGGTGATCAAGTTACCCAAGGTGCACAAGAATGTGGCTCTTGTAAAGTTTCCCAGTTATGAGGATCTTCTATTGGAAAAAGGAAAGGGTAATGTAAGTCCTGGTGAACGTCCTCTGGGCATCAATTGGGCCATCTTTCTGTTCCAGAGCAAGAAGGTACCGAAGAGGATGGCCATACCCCTCATTACTCAGGGAAATCTAGCTCATGTGGCAGACGAGCGCTGGGTAATAGCCCTTCCATTTCAGATCCCGCTTCAGGTACCTGCACTCTCCTTGGCAGAACTGTTATGAGGAATCAGTGAAATCTGTGCCAAGATCACCAAAATGGAATTAATTGCATCTAATTTGAGTGGCAATCAGCCCAATACTCAGATTTCAAATGGTTGAAAAGGTATGAAGATTGAGCTATCAGCTGGAATGCTTGATGGTTGCAATTCAGTTTACACGATGATTAAAAAAATTTCCTCCTCCCAAAACCATCAGGCATCACCCCTGATGGGCAGGTAATAGCATCAGAGACCATCAACAAGGTTTCAAAGCTTCCTACTGGCAAATCGGGCGTTGCGCCTGATTCAATGCCACTGACTGCAACTCAGTCTACCGCTGAATTTTGTGATGTCAGTCCCCAGAGAACTAAACCGCCCATTCCCAAATAGTTCACCACTTAGGTCAAACTGACCGCAACTCAGCCCACCACGGAATTTTGCAATGTCAGTTCCCAGGGAACTAACCCGCCCATTTCCCAAATAATTTGCTGCTTAGGTTAAACTTGCAGAACCTGATCCCAGCTTGTTTTCCCTCAAAATTGATGACTATTTAATCAGGCGCATCACACTAAGAAAATTGTTGGTTTTTAACTTTTCTTAAATTTTCCAATAAAAACAACTCCCCCAAAATCCCGTTTTTATCTGTTGAAAATTCATCTCCCTTCCAGTTCCATATTTATTGTACCAGCAGCAGTGTCTCTGGCATTCTGGTTTGCCATTTGGGTGCTCTGGCACCTGGGCTGGCAGGCCAGTCTAATTCTTACTTGCTGTTCACCTGACAGGTGATCTGTATGTCCACGCAAAGGTTGGGAAGAGCCATGCAAGTTGATGAAGTCTATAAATCAGCGCCTCCACCACTGCTAGTAACTTTTTGTCATAAACAGCGTAGCTTAACTCTGGTTGAGACATCTTCCTAGAAAAATATCTCGCTGGATGCTCTATTCTATCTTCAACTACTTGTAATAGGGCTGCCACTATGGCGAAGTTTGAGGCATCAGTAGACACAATTAACTCCTCTGAAGGATCAACATGGCGAGGGATGGAGGTGGACAACAGGGTGCACTTTACTGCTTGAAAAGCATCCTCCAAAACGGGGGACCACTAAAGTACTTTTGCACCACTGGCCTTATACAAAGTTGCTGCCACCTCAGAAAGATTGGGCGTGAACTTCCTGAGGAATGTACACGTCCCCAAAAAACTCCTCAATTCCTTAACTGAAGTGGGGATGGTCCATTCACATATTGCCTTCTCCTTGTTTGGTGTTATTATATGTCCTTGGTCAAACATGACGTTGCCCAGAATGGTGCCCTGGGACTTGAAAAATTCACACTTGCTAATCTTCAGCGTAAGGCTGGCTGCCTTTAACCTCTCCGTCACTTGCTGAAGGTGTACTGCAAGGACTATGATCAGGGAAAACACCAATATATCATCCAGGTAGGCAACCGCGCATACCCCCAGCAGGTCCCCCAAAGCTGCATCAATACGGCGTTGAAAGATAGCAGGGGCATTCTTAAGCCCAAAGAACATGACCAAAACTGGAAAATCCCTTTTCTGGTACAGAATGCAGTTAACCACTTGTCAGAATTTCAGATGACCACATAATCCAACCTTTTAACTGATTAATAGATTTTATGATTAAATTATAAACATATAGGATTGGCAACAGTGGCCAATTGATGGTATTTCATCAGGCATTATCCCTGATGATATTTGAGGCTGGCAACTAATGAAATTATCATCGGGCATTTTCCCCAATGATATTTGAGGCTGCTGACAGATGAGAATTTCGTCAGGCATCATCCCCAACGAAATCAAACAAAAAATTTGATATGGGAATAACACCAAATGGTCAAATTGTAGGAATCGTTCAGAGAGGAATGGATTGGAGTCATCAGAAACTACCAAAACGTACAAACACCAGAGGAAGAGTAAAATTGTCATTGACCAAAACAATAGGTTTTGAGTCCCTAATACCAATTTTTTGGTCGCCAAACACCTGAGGATTACGCTGCCTAAGAAACCCAAGGCAACGGTACCTGATTAGATTTGGTGCCTAACACTGAGGGTCAAACCAGTATAAGAGCATATATAATTCCCAGCGACCAGCTGAAAAGTTGTGTGCTGATTCTAACTATAAAAACCCCAAATTTTTCCCTAATAAAATCAATTTAAACTTGATATTAACTAAGTTGTTTTAACATTGGTTGTTTTAACATTACTCTTAAGAGAAGAGTGCAAGGATCAGATATCCTTAGGTTAGTTTTATCAAATTTCCGCTTGGCTCTGCATGAAGAGAATAGGGAATTGTTTTCTACCAGGTTAAATATATCTTCAAGAGGAAGAAGCACCTGTCTAGCTTTGGACAATTCACTCAACGTGGCTTTTGGGCAACCAACCAAAATAATAGTCTTCATACTATTATTGCCCTAGTTCATATTATTGATCAACGCAAGTATCCACAAATCTGTGCAGTTGAAATCTAGGGCCAGAATAGAGCAACCAACCAAGCCCAAGGTTTTAACACCACTCCTGTCCCTTCTTAATCTGAATCTGATTGAATGCATTCAGGTGATCCATCTTGGAAAAGACTTATGCCATTTCCACATAGCGCTCAATCTAAGAATCTAAAGGTATGGGATGTTGATCTGGTACAGTGAAGTTGTTGAGATTCCCATAGTCTATGCATGGGTGTAAGGTACTATCAGACTTCTCAATAAAGAGAAGTGGGGAACATATAGGGGAGGTTCGTTGAAAAATAGCACCCTTGGCTAGCTGCTACTTAACCCACATGTCTAAGGCCTCTTCGCTTTAGACAGTCAATGGGTAAATGGGGAAGATATAGACACCAGACCAATAGTGAGCTTGAATTTGCAATCAAACTCTGAATGATCTGGTAGTGTTAGTTGAAACCGCATCAAACAAAGATTCCAGCCCCTCAAAACAGGAAGGTAGGGGAACCTTTACAGAGGGCTTAACAACAGGGCTAGACAAAGAGTGTGAATATTGGGCCAATGGAGAATTGCCCTGAAAATTGGCTTCAGCCTAGGGACACCCAACTTATGCTCATTCTTCAAATTTAGGGATAGGGTATTATCTTTCAAGTTAGTTCTGACATCAAACTTTCGCCACCACTCTACACCCAAAATGATGGGGTATAAGAGGTTTTTGATAGCTTGGAAGTGATCAGACAAATGATATGTGCCAACTTGATAGTCCACTAACCCCCAGATTTTCAGCGTGGAAATATCTTGGGAAGCCCCTCCTCTAACCATACCACCTGGCACATAGCTCAGTTCAAGGTAGTCAGCTAGGTTTTGGTCCATAAAAATCTCAAAGGCTCCAGTATTTACCACAATAGTGGTGCTGAATTTCTCTAAAGGGGATGAAAGGGTAGCAGTCAGTAAAAATAACCTGAATGATCTTTATTTAAAGCAGAAAACGCCAGCACTGCATCACCAAACTCTCCATCTGGCATTAACCTGTCTCCCTGGTATGTTTTTGAATCATAAAATGGAGAGGGATAATTGGCCATTCTTGCTGCTGAGGCCACAATCCCACCATATCTTCTACAGTTGCATAAACATTACCATATTTTTAACTAGTTCCTTTTCAACCTCCTGAGTGCTGCGGATTATGGTAGAATCAAGTGGGGGTTCTCTGGGGTATTTTGATACATAGGAATGGGTTCCATATCTGAGCCATAAGAGAGTAAATATGGTTCAGAGGTATATATGGTATTTTTGTTATAAAATGCGTTTTTAATTGCAAATGACCTATCTCCTCTACAGAAGCGGGTTGTCCAGCGTTATCCAAGGCCAATGCCCCCAGGACCACCTTTGAGGATTCTACTGGCACCATCCAAATGTGGTGCCAAAGAAAACCCAGTTGAATTTTATTAATTTTATTATTTTTGGTGGAAAGTTTCTGAATCTCAACTTTTGGAATGCAAAGCATCTTTATCCACTGGGTATGAGCAAGAAGGGTGGGTACTTTCCAGTTGAAGGCAGAAAAAATACCGCTGATATTCTCCAAACTTCAGGAAAAAGAGGAAACAGTGTTGAGGCTCATCGCAGCTGAAGCCAACTGCTGGCGCACACCATTTACACTTTGTGAAAATCACACACAGAAAAATTCATGCACATAAAAGGAAAAGGTTATTTGACTATTGTAAGGAGAGTGCCTATAACTCTCCTGTTCCCAGAGTGGTAGTGCATGGTGCACAGGGCCAACTCCAGGGAACTAGTTGATATTACAAAAGTTATTAGAGCCCAGCAGAGGATGCATGAGCTAGAATAACTTATGTAGAAAAGGGTTATCAGTGAAAGAGTTAACCCAAAGGGAGACCCATGAGGCTTAGAAGGGTAATGTATGGGCGCCCTAGGCTTGAGGGAACCTGGATGACCCAATGGTGCATGAGCAGATAATTAAATAAGTTAAAAATAAATGGTTAACGTTACTTGAGACCTCCTTGAAGAGGTCCATGGACAGGATTGTCCAATATAATATAAATTAAAAGATTGTGTACTAGTGAAGGGTTTATTACTATGGGAGAAGCTGACGAACAGGAAAGATTGGTCTTGACATTGGAAATTTAAGTAATTTTGGGCAAACAATTAAATGAGGGAAGTGGGTCTAAGCTGAGGCGCACCAATAGGCGCACGCTTCCATTGGACAAGACACTGTATTTGGTAATTGACCAAACTTGGGTAATTGAATGTAAAAGTAGCCAACCTGAGCTGGAAAGTTCAAAAACTGGATTTTTTTAGAGTCCTTTTCACCTAAAAACTGAAGTGAACCATTTTTATTTAACAAAAATCTGGTTCATTTTGACGCGCCTGCTATTATGAAGGGCTGAACCTCTATATCATCCCTGGGACCAACCTGTGAATACCTTGCCTCCACCCAGCATAGATTCAAGATATACTTGAGATCAGGGAGGCCAGCCAACTTCACCTTCTTGGCCTCCTGATATGCAGCTTTTTTCCTTGGATTTGTCCCCATGATTATGTCATTTTCCAGCCATGAAACTTATTATGACTTTTCCCCCTTGGGTTGGGACCATCTAGTACTAAAAAAAAAACTTATTATGACTTTAGTTGGAGATTTGAATATGCTAACGTTCAAGGTGGGCCCATCAGCTTGTTTAGCTGTCACTTTTTACATAAGACACTTTCTCTAGTTTTAGTAAAGTAGACTCTATAAGATTAATAATGGCATCTGTGTCCAACAGAACCCAAAATACTATATCTTATTCTAGGTTTATCAGCTGCAGCAGAATTATAAACTAATTTTTGGGAGGGATCTTTATTTTTCCTGATAGATGCTAATATTTTGGTGCTAATGTTCTGGTTTAGGAGGTACTAGATCCTTTTATAAAGGTTAAACTAGGTGTCCATTTAATTCACTATAAATACAGTAACCTTCCTTGAAAGATTTTTTATACTCTTCTGAGAAAGTTAAATCCTCCTCCATATTTTAGAATTAATCTAGGTGGTTGTCCAGAAATCTATTGTGGTTTCTTTCCAATTTGACTCTAGGTACCATGGCTGCCCTTCACTTGCTGAGGTTGTTGCTCAATTTTGTTTCCCCAAACTAACAGGTTTTTTTCAGATCATCAAATATCTCTGGCAATTAATGGTGCACTAAAAGCTTTGGAACTTAAGAACCAAACTTTCTTTAATAAGGATCCATGCTTCAGAGTTATCTAGCCCCAATTCATGTTTGAGGACCGTGAACTAATTACAGTAAACCAAAATGATGTCCTTCTCCTATGGAGATTGTATAACTTATGATGTGGATTTATACTTTTTAGTGTGGGTTAATCTACTGCAAGTAACTTATGGAAGAATTCATAGTAATCTTGGCGTGAACCAGGGTTGTTCAGGTTGGCTTCAGAAGCCAACTATGAGGTTTTCTTGTTAATTAATCTGCACCTGGTTGACCTTTTTAATATCAATGGTAATTTTCTTAGTTACAGAAATAAACACAATTTTCTTAAGGCAGGATCATTAGTTTATTTTGGTGGTCACTGCTCAGAGGGGCCGTGGAAATCTATCTAACTCTTCTGTTTGTACTTGGGTGTGTGGTATTAATTCATCTCATTTAAGCTGGTTGCTCTCATGGGCAAATGTGTATACCACTAGGTACAAAAAATACTATCCAAAACTAATGCAAGTATTAATGACAGGATGGCAACAAAGTAACCTTGACAACCACAAAACTGCTGGAAAGTCTGTTGCCAGTCAGAACAGTATTAAAGCTAACATATTTTTAGGCGTCATCCCAATGGTCACCTTGAAAAATATGATTTATGAGGGCTTTGAAGATGAACTCATTAGATTTATGGATGCAGGAACTCCAACAATTAGAGCATGAACTATATTATGCAGCAATGAATATAAGCCAAGATTTCTTAATCTAGACAAGATTAAGTATAAATCTAGGTAACTCAATAGTATTAGTGGCGCATTTGGGTATATTGTTGATGGTTGGACTTATTAAGATGTCTTGCCTTCTATGCGGGGAAGATTGCTTAATAATAGGTCAGCAGTGGGGTTTGATTAGGATGTTGTAGTTGAGCTTAAAAGGAGGCATGACAATATTTACCATACACTTGACATTAAAAACTGTACTAATAATACTAAATTACAATCATATTGAAAGGTAAACGTAAACATATAAAATTATTATTAGAAGAGGCTTATGTTAGCTTGATATTTCTCTCAGCTAACTCTGCTAATTTATGCTCAAAGTTGTACAGCTGAAAAACAAGGGTTTCATCCTAATTAATTTATATTTTGATAAAGTTTAATAAAATTTGATTGTATTTTGATACAAAGTAGGAGCAAACGTTGCACCTTACTTTTGAAATCATAAATCTGCTAAAACGTGTACCAGATGTAACACAATGCAATAATATGATATAAGATGTTGGAAATTTATTGACCTTATTTTAGCCTAAAAAGTGTAAAAATGTGCCTTAAACATCCCATAATTAAACTTTTTAATCTGCAAGTATTGGTCAAATAGTAAAATCCATTAAAAACAATAACTAAGAATAAACAATCATGTCAGATGGTCCAAATCATTTAATATTGATGTCTAAATTTACAGATTTTGATCAATTCATATTTGGACCTCAAATACTCATCAAGATAGACTTAGGAATTGTTCAGTATCCCAATCCTTACAGTGTTTTTAAAAATTTCAAGCCAATGCAAATGACATAACTGGTAATAGCACTATTGTGACATCACCTTCAATGCATAATAATCCAATTTGCTGCTTCTATGCATGTTGATCCAATTATGTTTGGTCAAGTGGGGGAAGTATTGATAATTTAGTGTTAACCAATCATATGATAATTACCCTTTATACATTTCAACATAGACCTCACCATCTCAATGCATTCATCTTAAAGAATTTAAATTTCATCAACATGCCATCAGATACTTTGCCAACCTAACTACCAACAAATTTATCTTACTGCCCATGATCCCTCAACTCTTGTTTCATTCCAATCTTTACCTAAAGGTAAGTTAGTTTACTATAAATCTGACTCATTAAGCTGTAATTATTTATATTAATTTTTCAATACAATCTTCAACTCTATTATGAGGAAGCTGTACCCAATCATTCTGCTAAAGTCTAAATCTTCAGCACACTAAACCCTATAGGCACATCTAGTAGCTATTGGTAGGCAAAAATGAGATGATTCTAGAAGGTTTAGGTGCCATGAAAAAGACCGCTGATCTAAGCACCTTTTTAGATACAAAGGAATATATATTAAGAAGATGTACAGTGAAATGGTTAGAAAAATCAAAATAATAGAAGCCATTTGGCTAAAACCCTCTAAGACCCTGCAATTTCTGCTTGATATAGATTTTTATTGTTATGGTGAATTTTTAGTAAAACTTAAGTTATCAACTAATACTACACTGGAGCCAAAGACTATATTTCAATAAAGTTGATACATGTTTGCACTATCACAAGTTATCCTTTGGGGTATTCTGTCTTCATACAGTAGTACTTATGAATGATTTATATACCTGTGCTTAAATTGCCGTTTTAACTCCAGTTGGAACACCAAAAATGTGTTGGCTGTCACCAGTATATCTTTCTCTTAGTACTTTTTTACTAACCTATAGCACCACTTCAATTCTTAAATCTTTGCACCCTCATATCACATGACATTGCTTAACCTACCAAAAGCAGTTGTTATTTTGTTATCCCTAAAGTTTTTCTACAGATGTATAGCAAAAAACTTTTTAATGATAGTAACTAAAGAGTGAGTATTTAATTAACTTTTAAAGAGAAAAAAATTTTCTATCTAATATCATAGTTTAATGTAGGTAGCTAGCACAGAACATCATTATTACCTTGTTTGCCATTTCCAACTTTAAAATTTACTCTAAAAGGCTTGCAGTTGTCCTTCATTTGAATGTGACATATTGTGAGGGTCTTTAGTATATTCAAACACTAACTTTTTATTTTAATCTATATCTTTAGCTATAATTTAAAATAGATATACTATCTGTCTTTAAAGATTCCATTGAACTTTTGAATTTAAAATTAAAGCTCTTTTTTGAGCCATCTTAATATAATAAATATTTTAATATTCTTTTTTATAAAATTTGTATTATAATATAAGATTTAACAGATTGGCTAAACTATAAATAGCTCTATTAAAATCACAATAGTAACCATATAACATGATACATATATAAAATAAAATCTACAGTTAATATAGCTAGCTTCAGGCTTGCAGAACTTTTTAGACTATAAATAGTATAGCATCACCAAAGCTTAATCTGAACTATTATAATATTAGTTCAATTATAAGTCACCTTAGAGATAAAAAATGGAAGCAGCTTTTTATATTCCCTTCAGCTGATACAAAATAAAAATAAATAAAAAAGTAATATAGGAAAGGTCAACTTTAATTCAAGCCAAGGCAGATTTATAAATAAAGTAATATGTAGCTCAAGTGTTTCAGTTTTGGGGGGAGCTGATAGAAAAATTTTACTGATAAAATAGGCCACCTGGTTAATAGCCATCCAGTTGGTCATCAAATCTATAAAAGTATGAAGCGCTTAAATTCAAGAAATCACTTCTTCTAGTGCTGAAATATAAGATTAACCTTTAGTCATAAAACTTCAGGTGAAACATAGTTTTAACTAAAATGCAAGCAATACTAAGTTATAGTAAAAGTTATAATCTATCAACCATATATATATATATATATATATATATATCAGTAGACACTCACTTGAAAAACTTGATGGAATTATAAATCAGCTGGAAGCAAATAGTTCTTCTTGTAGAATAGACTAGAGATCAACCTATCAGCTGTAAGAATCAATTTTATCAATGATTAAGTTCAATATAATTAAATCCAATAAAAAATTCAACCTCTTGTCAAAATAAACAAGCCAATAGTTGATAGCCTACTCGAGGCAGCTATAAGATGATAAAATTAATCCCTCAAATGAGAGCACAAAATAGTATAGGAATAGCTACAGAGTAAAGTGCTTCAGAAGCATATTCAGGCGTAGGCCAGGATCGACAGAAGAAGGCTTACCACAGGTCACCACATGAGCTTTTTGTGGATGTGTCCAGGACCAAGTCATTGTAGGGGCTGTTGAGGAAGATAAAAACAAAGAGTTTAAATGTAGATCATAAATTTCTTGGGCAGCATCCTCAATATTGGTACAGCTTGTATAATACATTCTTTGGCTATTACCCTTTGCGGCGCTTTGTTTTGGCTCAGATGTACCAGCAAGATACATTTCAACAGTCCCAACATTTACCTGATTACTAATAGAATATGCTCCAGGGCTATAGATTTGGAAAAATGAAGGATCTGGGTAGGGTTTCTGATCAGTCAAAAATTCCAGAGCCCATGCAGACGATTTGATTGATGAAGGCAGCTCTCGACTATTGGCATGTGTTTGGATATAGAAATCATCCAGCCCATGACCGTCGAAGCAAAGCTCCGGTAGGAGTCCAGGAATAAAATTATATTCCTCCTCCGTATCAAACTTATCAAACAAACCTAGCTCCTGAGCTCTGAAATCAATAATTGGCTCAGCACTTGACCCAGACATGCACTCATCCTGACATCCTAAAAGATTCTTTCGTAGCTCGTCCAGAACAGGGAATTGTTTCATTTCAGACCTTACCTCAAGGAAAAAGAACAATAATTGATGTACATTAAATATAGAGAGGTCTAATTCTTGCTATCGACAACGTGTGCATGGGAGTAAATTAAATTGTTTATATCGACTAGGCCTGTTACCCCATATTATAAAGCGTAGCTTGAACTTCGAATTCATTTAAATGACGTGGTACAGAATGCCTTAATAAGGAGTTGTCTAAAAAAAGAAACCCAACTTTCCAAACAATATATTCAGTTTTGAAACTGATTCAATCATTTCTTGAGGCTATAGCACGTCACCCGGAAATGCGGATCACGGCAATCATTCTTATTTGGGCATCCAAAATCTAGTTTCTTGAACTGGTTGGGGTTGACTTTTTGATATTTAAACTAAAAGGCGAAAATGCATTAAAGTTGTATGAATCGGTTATCGATATACTTTCCATTAATTTTACCATACAAATTACCATTTAAATTAAAGCATTTTGCATATTGCCTTCAAATGAGAAAATAAATATATTGACCTCAGTCTACTATTTACGCTCTTGGCCCCCAGTTTAATATCCACCAATCAAAAGTGGACTTAAAAGGCACACTTGCCCAAAAAATCAAAATTGTATCATTTTTACAAATTAGTTGTTTATGCTTGAACTGAAAAAGGGATAATGCTATCTAGTAGAAAATGTCCGAATAATTTTAGTGATTTTATATACAACATCGCCTAATTGGAATAAAGGAGGGCAATTCAAAGAGTTTAAAGGTATGTACGACCATGTTAAATTACCCTGGAATTCACCTATGAGGCCTCAGTCAAATAGCTGGTGATATTCAATCTTAACACTTCCATGTCCGGTGACACCAACATGTTGTCACGTGCAAACCAAACGTTAGTTGCCGTTGGCAACATGTTGGTGTCAACGGACATGGAAGTGTTAATATTTATAAGTCACTAGCGGAGTTACCCGGCGTTGCTCGGGTTTATTTATTAGCAGTCGATTTGAACTGATTAATTTAGGTTTTATATTATAGATAACACGAACTTGCTTACTTATTACCATTGAACATATCAAATGAAAGAATCATCAACCACTTACCCAATACAGTTGAACCTATCAAATCAATTAAAACCACCAACCACTTAGCCAAAACCAATTAAATCTATAGAATTATTAATACTATCGAACCTCTTTGTAAGGCCTAAGAACCTATTGAATTAACCATTTCTCACTAATCACTTGGCCTAAATCAATTGAATGCAAGAAACAACCAAATTTCACTAACTCCTCGGCCAAATAAAATTAAGCTTTATCAGATCAAATAAAAAATCCACCAATACTCGACTAAATCTAATTTAAATCAAATCAATAAAAAACCACCAACCACTTACCCAAAACTATTAGATCTATTGAATTGACCAAAAAGCGCCAGCCACTCAGCCAATTAAAATTAAACCTACCGGATCAATCAAATACCACCAAATTGCTGACCAAAACATTTCTATATCTAAAAATCATAATGTGTATATATGTGACATATCATCTTTTAAACTACTAAACCAATTTCAACCTAACTTGGTACAGATATTTATGAATTAGGGGAAACAACTTGGACAGTTATTATAAATTCATAAAAAGAAAATTACAGTACCTATTTTAAAAATGAATGGAAAATTAATAGTCAAGCTGATGCATCCTAAGGTATAAATACTTATATTGAACTTGATTGAAAACTACTCAAAAATGCAGAACTTATCATCTTATTATCCAAATCAAAACAAAATCAAATGCAGATACATAATACTTTTTGAATAAATCAGATGACTACATTGGCTCATCATATTATTTTAGTTTTAACTATCTCTTACAATATCAAGTTTACCTATCTATACCATATTTTCTTCAATTTCAACATTTTGTACTTCAATTTTTTAATTTTATTTGGGGAAGACTGACCATGGGATGGACACTTTCAATAATCATCAACAACATAATACCAAGAAACCATAAGGTCACCTCAGAGGAGCCAAAGCTATCTTCTGTTTCCAGCTGGACCACCAGTGAAAAGAAGAAGGGGAGCAGTGAAAGAGGCCTGGGCTAAAACTGAACACAAATGAAGGAAAGGTCCAATGAAAGGAACTAGATGGGGAACCAGGATGACACCAACTGGCAGAGGTAGGATGGCAGGTGGCCAAACAACAAAGCTTGGAAGTGATCCATAAGGTGAGAGTGGAAGCGACACACAGCTTCATGGATGGTTGGGGTAGTGCCAGAAAGTGCATCAAGAACAATAGTGTGGATTATTTATAATGCAATTGCAACAATTAAGGTGTATAGAGAAGGGTGGATAGAGGAGGTCATGAAAAAGCAAAGATGTTTTTAGACAGGCTGAAAGTCTGTGCTCACTTCTGGCAAAAGAAATGCATAACATTCTGCCAAATCACCTGTGATAGGGGGTAATCTTATAAGTAATAGACTAATGACCCATATTGACCACACACAATGCATGAAGATTGAGAGGCATTGGACTGCTCAGCAGTATGGTACACCTTTCTCAGGTACCTCTACACATGGGCACAAATTTGGGGTTGTAACAGAGGATGGTGCATGTACTGCCAAATGTCCCTTTGGGTCTCCAGAGAGTACAGGATGTCCAGCTTGTCAAGGTAGTTCAAATGAGCAATGATGTGGGGGACTTTAAGGTAACAGGTTGTGTAAAATAACTTGCCCACAGACTTCTTACTTTAAATGTGGAGTAGGGTGACCTCTCAGGGTATTGTGTCCACCAATGCTGATTCTCCACTCAGCGCTCTGCATAGAGAGGAGAATTTTTTTGAATTGGGGTGGCATCCCATGTGGGCCTGTGGTAAAGTGAAGAGAGGCTAGATAGTTAAGTAGAGAATGGGGGTGGGAAGGATTGCGAGACAAAGAGCTTGGGTAAAATTGGAGTGGGCTGTGCATGACCAGTGCTGGTCTGGGAGTGTGGGGTTGGTGACTGCAGCAATACAGGTGCCAAGTTTTTATAAATTTGGTGGAATTATGAAGATAAGCTGTAGAGGTTTTCTGCACAGGGTCAAGCCCACTGAGTAACAGATAGATGATATGGAGATTGTCAGCCCAAAAAACAACATAAAGATTATAATAAAATATGAAGCAATTGCTTCAGCCACACTGCTTAAATATTTAATATAAACCAGTAAATTCCTTCTTCTCCAATCACTTCTTCCTAGTAATAATCCTCCTCCTTCAATCATCTCATCTCACTTATATCTCTGCAACTTCAGATGATATCTTTTCCTTGGCTTTGCTGTTCATTTGTAACATATCTCATTGGTTCCTGCAGAGTATGGTATTTGATTCTCTTTTTATCTAGATGGTCCTTATTTGATTCTCTATCACCTTAGTTTGAGGTGATTTACCAATTGTTTGTTGTGCATCAATACCTCCTAATCACCTTATTTGAAAGTGATTCAATAACCATCAGTTCTAACCCAATATTGCCTCATCCTAAGGTGCTCAAATAATTGTACTTCAGAATTATGATCAGCAGATTCTACCCATTTCGCTGTAACAACTTAGGGCTTATCATCCAGTCATATCAGAATCATGACATTACCCTCCTTGACTGGAAGGTAAGGCTCCTATTGCTTATATGCTCAGAGGAACTTTGCATGCACTTGGTTAATAATTCAACTGCTCACAGGGTCCTTGATGGTATTGGTGTCAACACCCATCTTAACAATAACTTCAAATGAACCAATCCAGATACTGGCCAATTTATTTTTCTTCCTAAACCCATGTTGATCATGGAATAGAACCATGTCCCCACCTTTAAACTGGGTTATCCCGCTATTCTGTATCTGACCAGCAGCCTGTTTCTTTATTCTTGGCTAAGCTGAATGAGTATGTTTCAGTTTGCAATTTGATTAGCATGTCAGCAAGCGTCATCATATAAGGTTGTGGGTCCATTTCACCAGTATCTTCTATGCAGGCATAGAGCAGCGCTGGAAGAGCAGGGTGTTGTCCATAAAGTAATTGAAAGGGGCTCTTCCTGTAATGCACAAGTTCTTGCCAATATGCAACAAATGAATTGGGCAGCACCAGCCATGTCACTGACCACATGACTGATAGTCCTGCAGAGAAACACCCTCTCATCCGCACACCATTCCCCAAATTTCCAACGCATTCATGGACTAGAGTCCTGGCGATGCTGCAAGCAAGCAGTAAGGCCTGACCTCACAATAGTGCTGTGAACAAGGCCAAAGCCTGGCCTAGCTCACTTGCGGAGCTCATGATTTGGGTTAATCTTGATCAAATTTCTTATATAAAGTAAAATTTTTTATAAAGCAAGTGAACTTAAATTTTAATTGTGCTTTTCTGACTGAGAAAACGAAACTGTAATTGCAGTTGCCGTTTTCTCATTTTTAAATCATTTTTTGAGAGTTTGATATATTAAACCCTAAATTAAGCTCTTGAGCAACATCCACACTTTTGCACATGCCAGTCTCAAGTCCTGCATATCAAAAACTTGGAGGATTCAAGACACTGGCATTCAATATGCCAGATCAATCCTCATTCTTGAATTTTTAAATTTTATCTATGACTTCCATTATGAGTGGTTTTTATGATTGGTCTGACTTCCAAAACCTGACCTCCAAAGTCATGTGTGAATTTGAACTGATATTTACAAGGTTGATGTGCATATCCAGCTGGCCCCAATCCGTCACACTTCCCTGTGGTGGAATGATAGCTGATGTTATATGCAAAGACAGCGGTGGACAGGAGGGAACTCCAGTCAGAAGGTTGATCCACTACCAATTTATGGAGTATATTCACTAAAGTCTCATTCAATCGCTCAACCATTCTATTAAACTCAGGGTGGTATGGGGTCATTAGAATCCTGCGGATTGCCATAAGATCATTTAAATTTGGAAGTATGTGGAAGTGAAGTTAGTTTCATTATAGGTAAGAAGGAACTGAGGGCAGCCATGTTGCTGGATAGTAAATTCCAATATGAACATGGCCACTGTGACCGCCCCCAAATCTCATATCACCCTTTCTTTGACCCACCTGGTCAAATGGTCAATCACCACCAGAATGTATATGGACTGGTTAGCTCCTGTTGACAGAGAATCAATGAATCATTGGAAACTGTATGTCAAGCAAAGTGAAGTTTCACTAACCAGTACAAGGTCTTATGGCGGAATGGCTTTTCCACTTGGCACTAGTGGCAACAGAAAATAGTTTCAAGCACTAAAGTTCATGCTTTTCCAGTAATACCACGGCAGCAACAATTCCAATGTCTTGCACATGCCATCATGTCTGACTGCCTTATGTACGCTCATAATAAACCAGGCCGTGCTGAGGGTCATGGAAAGTTCACTGTAGAATTACAAATCAGCTTGTACAACTCCTCATTCCACTGAAAGATACTGGCTTGCATTTAATTTAGTGCCTTTATCACTTTGGGCGTTTTGTCAACATATTGGCAACTGAGCATTTTATCATACCTTACTTCAATGAGATCTTCCATAACTGCAATTTTTGGTAATCTCAATAAGCAGTCTGCATTTTGGTGTTTGGCTCCATGTTGGTGAAAAATCTTGAAATTGTAAGCCTGCAGTTTGAGGGCCCGTCAGGCTAGGAGCCCTTAAGGCTCCTTGAGGTTCTGCAACTAGCGTAACAAAGCGTGATCCATTACTAATAAAAACTTCACCCCATGAATCTACACACAGAATTGCTTATGCGCATAGATCACCTCTAAAAATTCCCACTCAGTCACAGTATAATTGCGTTTCATGGCTGTTCAGGATCTACCTGCAGTATGCTATGGGGTGCTCCTCCCCCTCATTGTCTTTTTGAGATAGGACTGCCCAACGGCAGAAAGGGAGGCATCTGTATGAACAATGAACTCTTTATCAAAGTTTGGATATTGTAGCACTGGTGCACTAATTAGCACCATTTGAAAAGCATTAAAAGATCATTTTCAGCATTCCGTCCATAAAATGCAGCATCCCTTTATAATAACTCAAACAGCGGTCCTCCAATACAACTAAAGTTGGGTATAAAGCAGTGGTAATAGCTGACCATCCCTAAAGATAATTGTATATTGTGCTTGCTGTTTGGTGTAGACATCTTCTGGATAGCTTCCACCTTGGCTAGTTGGGGCCTCAGCCCATTCACATCTACCACAAACTAAAGTACTCCAATTGGTCCTTAAATAAATGGCGTTTATGGGGCTTGATTTTGATGTTGGCCTCTACAAGCCAGCGGAAGACCTCCTCCAGATGGGTAAGGTGCTCGGAGATTGTATGCAAAAAGACATTAATATAGTTGAGGCATATGAGGACACATGACAGCTTCAGGTGCCAAGAATGGTGTCCATGGCCTGCTGAAACGTGCTGTGGCATTATACAGCCTATGTAGCATATGAGTCAGTTGGAAAAGCCCTTTTGAAGTGATAATGGCGCATTTCTCCTGTTCTGCCATGAGCAACTTGATTTGCCAATAACTGGATATCAAATCCATTGCTGAGAAATAGCAAGCTCCTCCCAACCAATCAAAGGCATCATCAATTAGTGGCAAGGGGTATGAGTACTTCTTTATAATGCTGTTGAACTTCTGGTAGTCTATTACTACTCAGTTGGTGCCTTCCTTCTTTTTAACAATCAGAATGGGTGAAGCCCAAGGACTCTTTGATAGTTTGAGCATCCCTTGTTTGAGTAGCTTTTTGATATCCTTAGTTACTATTTCCTCAGCTGTCCTAGACTGGCAGATCAGCAAAGATCTGATGGAGGGATGATCCCCAGTGTCCACTTGATGGACCACTCCCTGTACGCATCCTAAATTTGGTCATTGATGGCAAAGATCTCCTTATATTTTTGGAATAAAGCTATCGCCTGTTCTTTTTGTTCTTCCAATAAACTCAATAATTTTTTGCGTGGTACCACCGCCATTATGCCGAGCTGTGGTTTGACAGGTAGGCCAAATTCATGAAGTGACCTAAACTTGTGAACCTACAAACCTCCTCAACAGAGATCAAATGTAAATGTGCCAATATTTGATGTCAGCGGATTTGTATTAGTTTGTTCTGTAGATTTACTAAAATAACTTGATCTCCCCATGGCCCAGAAGTATTATTCCTGGAGCCATATGGGGCTCAAGCCACGATTGCTGATAAGGACCAATAACTTCCCCATAGAGTCCATCTGGCACTTCTACCACCAATTTGGTGTTCACTATCACTTGATGACTGGAGGGATGAACATCACCCAGATGCTCTGAGAGGCAGCCCTTGATATTCGTATATCTGATAGGGAAGAGCCCAAGTTTTTCAGTTTAGTCAATGGTAGCAAACTGGAATCATCCCGTCACTGTACACCAGGTTGATATAACTCATGTGCACTGGATCCTTTGGTACTCCACTTGAGGTGAAATAAATTGGGATCCGCTGCCCCATAATCTTGAAGTTTTAAGTTATCATATCAACAACAGCCCAAAGTGCTGCATATAAGTGGTTCCAATTAGCAGGTCATAATTATTGTTTGGTAGCACTATCACCAGATCTACAATGACAATCAACCCAAACCGCAAGGGCAGAACGCCATAAGCTCCCTTAGAGACTGTGCTTTCCATGCCCACAGTCCCATACACCATTAAGTGTTCTACATCAGGCTTTAACATCGACTTTGCCACCAACTTAGTGAAGAGTATGTTAACTGGAGTGCTCATATCAATTATAGCACATACTTGGGTTTTTGCTATGACAATGTCACAATATGTACAATCAGAATAAGAAAAATTTGATTGTTTAAAACATGGACATTTAATGGATCTTGTCTCCCAAGTAAGCTTACAATACCCTCCCTGACTTTAGAGTATTCTTTGACAATAACATCCACAGGGATAGCGGCATACCCCTTTTAAGAGAGGCGCATTGGAGGATGGATCTAGCTTATCTATAGAAATTTGGTCAAACATTTGACAAGCATAAGGCTTCAATGGCTTTTGGGTTCCTTCTTCCGCCATGTCTTTGGTTTGCACTCATATCAATACATTCACTCCTCCAACCAGCTGCTGATATAGGAATGCATCATCATACTGAGGAACTTACACTTAATGTACGTGGATGGATTCAGGTGGGACGCTTGAGGTTGTAATAGCAGAGGTAGAGAGTCTCATCTCTACTCCGCTCTGACTTTTCCCTGATTAAATTGGTCCTGTGGTAGGTAATTGGCCTGACGTTTGGGCAACCTCATGCAAGGTGCCCAGAGTAACCGCATTCAAAACAATTGACCTCATAGAGCCTGCGTCCTTGATTGTTGTAATATGGGCCACACCAAAAGTTGGACTGTGGTCTTTCAGTGTAAACAGGCCAGACCAAGAGTTGAACTGCTGATGTTAATGCAGTTGAGGGTGGAGCGTGTAGGGATAATAAGGCTGGGGATTACTAGGTGGACTCTGAACAGGGCGAGATAATTATCCCAAATAAAAATGTTCAGCAGAGAATTCAGTAGTTTTCAATCTGTATTGAGCGGAGGAAAGGTAGCAGATAGATGGTACAAACTTTGAACATTTTTAAGCAAGGGTACGTCATCTTTTAAATATGAGCCATGGCATTGTAAAGCTCATAATATGGCTTCACTGCAGAGGTCATTGCTATGCATACGTCAGATTTGGATAAAATCCCTACCCCAATTAACATGTAAGCTTCCACCATAAACCAATCAGCAAACGTGGTGAGGGTCTCATTACGCTGAATTCCAATAGTCAAGAACTCTGCTTTCCACTGCAACATCTTTGCAGTTCCTCCAAACAAATGCAGCACAGTATCCTTCACTTCACGATAAGTAATGGAACTGTTTGGAAGATAGCAAGTAACTTGATCTGCACTTTCAATATCCAAGGTGGATATTAACAGTTTCACTTATGCCAATATGAAGCCCCTTCTACTGCAAACTCAAATCGTTTAAAGAATCCATGAATGTTCCCATCGCAATCAAATGGAGGCAGCTTATCAATACAAACCTCTTTAAGAAAATCATCCTGCCTTTTGAGCACAGCGTCCAAGGCAAGCCTAATTTCCACTTATTAAGTTGATCTAGTATGATGGAAGGATTCCACGCCAGTGCAGGCCTGATGCAAAAAAACCAACGCCTGAATTTCTTTTATATTTTTATTATTTGGTGTTGATCAATGGGCCCCATGTAGTGAGCACTACTGCTATAAATTTATCAGAATTGTGGAGATATGCCTTAAGGATTATTGCGCAGGGTCAAGCCCACTGAGCAATGGATGGACGATATGGATATAGTCAGCCCACAAAACAACATAGAAATTATAATAAAATATGAAAAAATTGCTTAATCCACAAAACTCTATTTATTTAATATAAACCAGCAGATTCCTTCTGCTCCGCTCACTTCTTCCTATTAACAATCCTCCTTCTTCAATCGTCTCATCTCACTTATATCTCAGAAACTTTGGATGATACCATTTCCTCAGCTTAGCTATTCATTTCTGCCATATAACATTGGTTCTGGCAGAGTATGGTATTCAATTCTCTATACGCCTTAGTTTGAGGCAATTATACAATTATTCATCATACATTATTATCTCCTAATTAAATTATTTGGAAGCAATCCAAAAAATATCTATTATAACTCAATATCGCCTAATCCTTAGGCACTTGAATAATTGTACTTCAGAATTGTGATTGGCGGATTCTACCCATTCTGCCGTAACAACTTAGGGATTATTGTCCAGTCAAATCAGAATCATGACACAAAAATTTTGGCGGCATGTGCCTCAAAGTTGATCAATCCTATACCACCACTATGGTGATAGCCAAACATGAAATCCAGGTGCACTGGTGGAGGGCATCTTAACCAAAGACACTCTTGTAGGAGGGCATACAAAGAGGTGAACAAAGAGAGGAAAAAGCGATGGAATGGGCCATAAACCAGACTTTCATCAGGAGCATAGAGTTGGCAAGCAGAACCCAGCCTGTTAGGGTAGTTTGGTGGGCTCTGAGGGAGGCGATGCTCTTTGTGACATTGTATAGTATGTGGTGCTCCATTACCAATGAGGCGAACCCTCCTGCCTCCAGCCACAATCCCAAATTGCGCACCAGACCAGCAGTGGGCCTTGGCATGAAAGGGGGCACAAGTGGGGTGGTATGGGGCCTAGGGCAAGTGAACCAGAGAGCTAGCGGCCAGATAAGGTTGACAAAGGGGTGCTGGTGACCAGTGGGTTGAGACTGGCTGAGGAGAATAATCTCAGTTTTGGAGGCATTAAGGGCGGCGTTACTGACCCTGGAGTAATCCTGAATATTTGCTTCCAGAACTCGTGCATCATGGTTCTCAGACACCCCAACCACACAGTCATCAGTGAATTCCAGCATCCTAACAAGTTCTTGGCCTTGCACATGAATGACAGCAAGACATTCATTCACATTGCGTAAAAGCGGTTCAAGGCTGAAGTTGTATAAGGGTGGACTTAAAGGGTCCCCTTTGTCATGGATTCATCTGGTAAAAATTAGACTGGCATACCAATCAGGGCGCATGGGCACCCAGTGAAGATCCTAGAAAGCCATAGGCACAGTGGTCCAAGTGACTTTTAGGAGTGGAGTCCTATTTGGGACATGAGAAAAGCAAAAGTTCATTAATGTACCGAAGGCTCCCAAGGCAAACCAGATGGTTGCAATGGGGGCAACCACAAGTCTTACAGGGGCAACCTATAAGGGCAGGGGAGGCAGGGAGAATGACAACTCCCTTAGGGTTCACGGTTGGTGGCCTTCAGATCCAAACAAGTAAGCTTGCATGCCAGCGAGGGGCGACACAAGGGCCACTGCATGATCAGGGGTGAGATTGGAGGGGGTGGTACCTGAGAAGGGCGTTAGGGCTGAGCTTTCCCTGAAAGGGGTGCTCCAGGCCTCACAGGTGGGCTGGGCCATCAGTGGGTGGACAGGTAAGGACCACAAGTCCGTGAGTGGAGGGGCAGGGCCGCTCTGGTGATGTTTTAACAGGGGAGCGGTTTTGGAAAGCTTAGCAGCATAATGGAAGGGAGGGTTTATGTTAAATGGACGTGCAATAATGAATGAGACCGCAGGTTTGTCATCAAGGATGAGCTGGCTTATTACATTTATAATATGCTGCCACATGGTGTGGTCAAGCGAATGGATAATCCAGTTGGCGAATATTAGAATAAGGATTTGGGTGGCAGTGCACTTCACTGGATCAATTGCAGAATTTTTTTATTAAAAAAGTAAAGCAGATGGAGGCTGTGGCAAGATGAAGGAGTATTCATGGTTTATTGAGTACAAAGCGCAAGAAGATAAGATAATGAACTGACAACCACCCCTGGACAGGGCAGTTGCCTTAAGTATTGGGTGAATTGCATAGTGGAGGTGTTAAAAGATTGGTCATTTGGGGTTCAGCAATGGGATTTGGTTAGCTGGAAGGGAGGGGGTGGGGGAATGTTCAAAACCCTAGCAAAAATTGAAAAAAACTTTGCAAATTTTTCCACATTTATGGGACTAAACTAGGTCAATGGTGCTTATCCAAGTCCTGACCATATGAGTTGGCCTGTTCACATGATTCAGATTTTCGAGAATCAACCCTGGAGGCTATGGCCAATGGGATGAGTGTTTTAAGACCTGGTCCAAATTCTCAATTGGGATGTTTGCATGATCCAAACTTCCTGGTTCCATCCTGAAGAGTTTGGGCATTTGGTAAATTCTTTTGATGCCTGGTTCAAAACCAAAATCGTTCCCCAATCTGATTTCTGGTGCCAGCCAGTCTGGACCAGCTCCCCTGGACCAAAATTTGCAAAATGGGCTTTGATGTTGGTGCATGATATTTTCTCAAAATTTTGACATAGTTTGTCTGGGGAGTGGGGGGTCCCAGGGGCCTGTCCATGCCCCCTAGCTTGCGCAATCTCTCTCAAGACCCCCTCTATTAAACTTACCAGTGTTGAGGAGGGGGGAAAGGGTGGGAACGGTTATCCTTGTGGGGAAGAGCAGTCACCCAGCGCTCATCTACCACATGTGCCAAGTCGCTCAACTGTGACAGGGGGTCACTTGGGCCTTGGCCCCTTTTCTCCAGAAGAGGTGTTGCTCCCTATTCAGTTAAAGGGGCTGGTCTCCAGGACTTGCACCATTGGCGGAGGCCCCCTTGAGGGTGAAAAACATCATTGAGGAAACCAGGGCCACGCACAGCCATTGTGGCAGACTCCATGAGCAACACCACCTAATTTATGAACTAGTGGGGGAGGTGGAATTTGTGGAGGCAGGCTCAGAGGTAATCTAGTTGACCCTATCATAATCCTTTTCTTGGTCTAAGAACACAAGCGCCCCAGTAGCCGGAGATTGGCAGACATTAGCCATGGTGTGAATGTTGTACCATATTGACCGTTTGGGGATAAAAATCAATAGCTCAGAGGGAATTATTTAGAGGCAATTTCTCCTTGGGCGGTTAGCCATAATTTTAGTGAATAACTTAGTAACTATATAAGTAAGAGATATGGGG
>JAKSZP010017740.1:0-44311 GCA_022478985.1 Massospora cicadina | reverse complement strand
AGTATGTAAGGATTGGTCTAGTATCTGTAAGTATTAATATAAGTATTGGTCTATTATCTGACCATTAATTTAGTAAGTATACTAAAATGGAATGGAAGCGATGGATTTCAATTGTGGGAATGTTCATCACTATTTAAACTTAATTCTGGCATTGGTGAAGTGATACATTCAATGCGACTTTTGACAAGATATATGTCCTATGTCTGGGGTTATGTTAAAAATCCAGGCAAGTATGAGATCATAGTAGGATGAGCTTAAATAATTATAGATAGCTATCACTATTGCATAGTATGACTAATAAATGCGATTTAAGTTTGATAAAATAAATTATTGTAGATGGTGATCAATAAGTTTAACATAGATTGACCAATAAAATCAACTAAATCTAATAAAATGAATTATTATAGATGGCTTTGGACAATTACATGCCTGATCTAGTAGGAAAAATGTTTCAGCGGTAAAGACTGTAGATGTTATACAAAAATTCTTCTAATTCTTGGTGGAATCCTTCTAACAAGAGTAATTCTTTTACTCCTAAACTCCAACTGAAATCCTTGATTTTATCTCATCAGCTCCTCCGAACCTTGGCAGAATAGGCCAACTGACCTGAAACTCCACCCAAGCACCAGCCTGAATTTGGTGCAACTTCATATGGGTAAGAAACTCCCTTTTATAGGCCTGAAGGGATTCAGGGAAGTGAAAACATTTTATTTACCAATTGCCCCTTAGGATCTCAGACTTTTTGGCAGAACAAGCAATAAGTACAAAATGGCTGACTGATAAGATTACATTAAATTGCTCCCTTCATGGTTATGTCATTTGAAAGTTAAACTCACACCTTAATTCTAAGTTTTATCAATATGATATGGGTCTCAAGAGCAGTGATAGGCTAAATTGTCATTTAGCCAAATTGGGATGCTCTTTGCCTAATTCAAATCTCAGCGCCTCCCACTACTAAGCCTCAAATTAGTGTAAATACTACACAATGCAAATTTAATAAGGGTTCTCTCTTTGATATCCCCAGTTTAATAATCATAAAATTATATAAAAAAATCCAAATTCTCCTTATAAGTTAGTTATGTTCCCTTTTATAAAATTTTTAAAGAGAAGTGAGAGTTGTAACTCTCCTGCTACAATCATATTGTTGAACCCTGCATAAATGGCACCTGATAACACCTTTCCATGCCAGGATTCCAACAATGGCAATCAGTAAATTTAGCATATGCTGACCAATAAAATTACCTAAATTTTGTAAAATGAATATTGTAGATCACAATCGGTAAATTTACCATAGATTGACCAATAAAATCAACTAAACTTGATAAAATGATTTATTGTAGATAAAGATCAATAAATTTACTATAAGTTGGGCAATAAAAGCAACTATCTTATTTAACTGAGGTAAACCGACCAGGGGAAGGACAGTACTGATATATGTAATGGGTTAGGGGGAGGTGAAGTGTAACTAAATTAGACACCCCAGAGTAGACGAGCTACCCCTGTTGCCAGCTGATACCACCAGATATAGGGGGTTGAGTGCGCTACTCCAAAGGGGTTTCCCCTATTATGGAGCAGGTGTGGAGGAAAGGGTCCATATGCAGAAACCAGACTGAGAACCATGTTTTAACAAGTCATTGTTGCTTCAGACTCATGTATCCGTATAGCTAGGCTTGTAAATGTTCCAGTAGGTGAAGGTGGAATCTGCTGATTGTCCCACGGATGGTGGGTACAATTCCTTTGAAAGCATCCAATGATATGGTGAGAATTGTCCACATTGAAATGGTGACTATCATGGAGGAGAGTGTGGGTGGTATTGGGGATTCAAGTTGGAGTGCGAGGAGGCTTCTGGAGATTGACAGCTCCTGTTCGTTGTGTGTTCTTAACAATTGCGCAACTTTCTGCGATATGGCTCTAGATGGGGGCATGCCTCTAGGCGGTGGTGCATGGGTACATCCCCTCCACACACTGTGCACTCTGCATGAAGAGAGTTGGAGCGATCTGCTGTTTTGTAAGTTCTTCTGAGGCAACGCCTGGTGTTAGCTCTTACCCTTGGTTGGAGGATCAAATGATGTGTATTACCTATATTGTCTTTTGTGTTGTGAGATCATATGGGATGTATAAAGCATCCAGGTAGTCTATCCTTGCAATGAATGGGGCCACGTCATGCGTGTCCTTCTGGAGGTAATCTCCTCTGGTTTCCTAAGCGTGAAGTGAGCTCTGGGCCTTCCCCTTCCCTGACTAGTGCCTAGGAGAGTGACGGTCCACCCCATGTGCCAAATGGTGCGGAGGAGGCGTTTAAAGTGTGGGGGAGTTCCATGAGAGCACGCTGCGTTGGGGTGGTTTGCAAGGTATGTGAGCAGGTTAGATGGGTTGTATGGGCTATATAGTTTGAGCGCCTGTGAAAAGTTGGCCCTCCCCGCTCTGGACCAGCGTTGTTGTGGGAGGTCTGGGGCTAGAACCTCCTTTATCAAGGTGCCCACTATGCGGTTGGCATGTACCTCAAAGTCTATTAGGCCCATGCCTCCACTAGAGCATGGGCTGAAGAGTGTTTCCACCCATACAGGTTGCCGGGTCCCAGGCCACAGCCATCCCTGGATAAGTGCGCGGATTGAGGATATTAGTGTAGGTGAGAAGGATACTGCATGTGCGGGAAATCACAGCATTGGGAGGATGAGTAAGTTGGCAACTGTTACTCGCCCTGTTAGTCCTGAGGATCATCATTTAAGGGAGGCGACGCGGTTGGACATCCACTGTGGTATGTTGTTCTCAATTGTCTCATTGGCATACCCCCCTGTTTCTATCCATATTCCAAGGTGGCAAACAGGGTTGGTTGTAGGAGTGATGCGAAGGGAAGGATGGGAGGGTTGTTCCTTCATGGGGGGCTGTGAGGTTCGGGTGTTGTAGCCCAGTTGTTAGTTTATTTGCCTAAGATAATTATTTCCAATTTCCTTTTGTTGAGCGATGCGTTGCTCACAATGGAATATTCCTTTAGTGTGCGTTCCAGTTGGCAGGAATCATTGTTGTTAGCTATACCAGTTATTCAGTCATCCGCAAATGTTAGTATCTTGACTGGTGACTGGCCTTGTGTGGTTATGCCCATGAGGCGTGGGTCAGCCGCGCGAAGTAGTGGATCAAAGCCGAAGTTATATGGCAGTGGGCTGAGGGGGTCCCCTTGTTTGAGCCCTCTACGTGGTGTAATCTTGTTAGTTATAAAGCCATGATCACATACAGCCTTGGATGCAGATTCTATAAGGAGAATCGCCAGTTTTATGAATCTGGGTGGGAGTTTGATGGCGCTCAGTCATTCCTTCAGGTACAGCCAGCTAACGCAGTCATATGCCTTCTCCTGATCTAGGAATATCAGCGCTCCAGATGCTTTAGATAGACATATGTTGGCGGCGGATTGTATATTAGTCCAGATTGAACGCCCTGGTATGAATCCAAACTGATTGAGTGACAGGTTTTTGAAAAGCCATTGTTCCTAATTTGGTTGCTAAAATATTTGTGAGTAGTTTTGTATCAGTGTTAAAGAGTGCAATTGTGCGCAAGTAGCCAGGTCCAGTTTGTTGCCATTTTTAAATAGGGTGTGTCATAGGAGTCCTGGCCACCAGGCAGGGGGCATGTCTCCAACTGGCACTGGTTCATTGATGCTAAGAGAAGTGGAACGATTTTCTTGAAGTAATTTTTGCAAAATTCATAGGGTATCCCATCAGGCCCTGGGCATTTCCTATGTGGTGCACCGCGGACTGTGTCCCAGAGCTCCTCCTGCATTATTAGGTTTAGGAGGTTGTAGTCCGGCGGTGTGCTTTGTAATCTGGTGGTGTGTATAAAATTTTTTATTTTTGGGGATCAGTTGGGGTGTTGTGATATAGTTCGGTGTAGTAACGGTGTACTTCCGCCTTGGCCTCCACTGGGTCAGATGCCACGGTGCCATCATCTTTGCGGACCTGTGTGCACGTAGGCTGGTTGCCATGGTAGTGTAATTAGTGGAAGAAGTACGTTGAGCAGGTTTCGCCTTCTTTTATGAACTTGCCTTTTCTCAATACTTTGATTATGTGCTGGTGTTTTAAAATGAGGGCGTTTAGGCGGGCGGATATTTCCGCCCATTTGTGCCCCCAGTTGGGGCTGTAGCTGGACTTTGGGGTGTTTATCTTGAGGTGGTCCAGTTCTGACAGGGTGCGCCTGATTGTGGCTGTGTTGGCGGTCTACTTATGCGAGACAAGGTGATGAGTTTTATTTACTAGTTCAGTTTTTAAATTTGCCCAGGTTTTGATGGTATCTGATACAAATGGGGTTGTGAATTCTAGTTTGTGGCCTTGTGTTTGACCCAGTCAGATATTTCGGGCAATTTTTATGTTTTCTAGGTGTAGCTTCCTCCAGGTCAACGCCTGTGTGGGAGTTCAGGTTTGTGAGAGCTGCACTGAAACGAGTCAGTGGCTAGAAAAATTAGTCTTTTTTGTTGCAAAGTTGGAGATGTTCAAACTGTGGGTTTTTGGTGTGAGGATGCAGTCAATGTGGCTCATTGGAATGAGCGTTCCCTCAAATATGTTGGGGCGGGTCATGTGGGGAAGGAGTGATGACCCAGGGGGAGGGTATCATGTAGGCCAAGGAGTGCCTTCATTGCATAAAACTTGATGTGCCCTGGTGGGTATCCCCTGGGGTTAGGTCATCGTTCCATGTTGAAGCTATCCCAGCAGTTGAAGTCGCCCAGTAGGTTGGTATCTGGTGGGAGGGTGAGTGTTGAGATGGTTTTGAGGAATTGCCTTCTCTCAGCTGTAGTACATGGTGCATAGATGCATGCTATCAAAATTTTGTCCTCTTGGTTTATGATTATTGCAACCAGGATATAATCTTACAGATATGAGGAGGAGTTCGTGATTCTTAGTTTTATGTTATTTTGGACGACCACCCCAAAGTGTGACGTCCATACCAATAGGGATGGTGAGACCCTGGATGACCAGGATCCCTTTTCCCCCTGTATACAGTGAGTTTCTTGGATGGCCAAGATCTCTACAGGGTGTTTTCGCAGGAAGTCCAGCTTTTTGGCTTGGGACGCATGAACCATGGCTCCCACAATGTTTAGCGTCCCTATTGTCACAGAGGTTCCTGCAGCGCCTCAGGAGCGGTTGGGAGGGACGCCCATCCCACACCCAACGCTCTTTTTGCTAGCCCTGCTCCGTGTTTCCGGACCAGTATATTTTGTGGCATTTTTTGATCCCATACCCTGTGTTGGTTTCTTGTGGGTATTGCAGTTTTTAAGATTTGTGGCAGATTTTCCTGCTCATAACTCAAAGTGGTCTGGTGTGGTGTGCTGATTTGCTTCTGTGGTTTCAGGGTGCGAATTTGGAGAATTGGGCTCTGCTTTTTCGCACATAGTGGAGCTGAATTGTTCTGTTAAGTTCACTTGATTGATACCATTTGGTGATTCAGTCACATTGTTGAGAAAATTTTCATTTTGGGTGTACTGCTCTGATTGGGTGGCTCAGATAATTTCATCCATGTCCTCCTCAGCTTGGGCAGTCTTTTCTGATTGGTTGGCTCGGCTGATTTCCTCTATGTCTTCCTGAATTTTGCTGGGGTTGATGGAGGAGGCCGCAAGTGATGCAGCCTTGGTCAATTCCTGCTTGCAGGCCTTCTGCAGCATTTTGTGTGCTTTGGGTGTTACTGGGTCTATGAGTAGGTAGTGCCCATACTCTCTCCATTGGAAGGCGTAGCTAGTGTCAGTCATTTTACTGAATTCTACATTGGCTTCATCCATGGCGTCGTCACAGAATTCTGGGGCCATGATGCCCTCCTTTATGGGGCATGCATGTTCCTTGTGCCCAACGCGGTGCAGTCTTTGCAGATAGGCGGTGCATGTTCTGGTGTGATTTAAAATGGCTTTGACACCCTCTCATTTGAGAGGTGAAACTCCGCTGTGCATGGGATTCTTTTGAGTTCTGCGGCCACCTTGGGGACTGGGTAAATCAAGTCAATTTTTTCCTGTGCACAGGTTTGGCTTCAGGTGAAAACGCTGTAATTCGAGTTGTTTAATTTCTCTGTAGCTGGTAAGTCCAGCTTGAAGCTCCTCCTCAATTAGCTTGTGGTGAAGGGTGGTAGGGAGCGAGTTGAAAGAGATGAACAAAGTGTTTATTTTGTTCCATCTGGTGCACATGGCGCGCACAATTCGTTTTCCCTTGAGGAGGGCAGCTTCTATGCAGACTTTTGTGGTGGCATTTGCATCTTCTTCAGTCTCAAAGACCAAATCAATTCAGCCATGTTGGATCATGTGGGTGGTAATGTGCACCGCATAGGTAAAGAGGGAGGCCTATGATTTGCACATAATCTCACAGAGCTGGAAACTCGACCCCTAGGTAGAGTTAGAGTCCATGCTATACCTTTGATAGGGGTTGGTTAAATTGGATTTTCATGTATTGATTATGTTTCATGGTGAACTCAACAAAACCAGGCGGTGCTTAAGTTTGTGGTTTCTTGGCAGCATTTTCCTGGTATCCCTCCAGGGCGTTTCTTGCCTTTTGGCGCACCGTTTCATCCATTGCATGATATTTCTTTTAACCAGTTTAATTGAGATTTAATTTTGTCGCCCATCTCTCCTGTGTAATTATCAAAAATTGTTGTTTGAATCAATTTGTAGTAACTAATGTTATTGTTTCAGGAAAGAAATTAGCAATAAAATCAACTAAACTTAATAAAATGAATTATCAGTATATTTATTTATGAGATACCATATATAATATAGATACAATGAATTTTATTTTTATTTAAAAATAGTGAGTTTTCAAAATGATATATAGTGATGGTGTGTAATTACGGGGAGCGTCCACTTTGCTTAGACTGTATAGTTTTTTATTTCCCAATAAAAAGGGTCCAAAGAGGGTGGCTGTCCCCCTTGTCACATAGGTTGATCTCGCCCATGTGGTAGATGAGCGCTGGGTAACAGCTCTCCATCTGTAGATTCCTCCCTGTCCCTGCACTTGCCTCAGATGAAACAATATCGCAAAAGAAGAAATTTGCGCTGAAATCATTGGAAACTGTCACCCCTCATGAGCTGGAAGGATTCTATGAGATCAATGGCGCCAAGTCAATGAAATCAAAGTCACAATGCATAAAATCATGGTAATGAGGCCCACTGGGTTTTCACATTTGGTAGATGCAAAATTAAGTTTCAAATCCTCAGTAATACTTGGAAATGGCATCAGGCCATTGAAAAATGTTTTCAGTTTAAAACTTGTTCCAAAATCTATGGGGACAAAGCCCGATGAGTGCGTACTTCATAGTTGGAATGTGTCAAGCAACAATTTTTGGTCAAAATCAACAATTACATTGAGCCATTGATTAATGAGGTTACCAACTCCAAACTTCCCTTTAAATCATTGAAGACAAATCTCAACAGACATGTACCTCCATCGGGGACTGTTTCTAATAGCTCAAAAATCCCTATTTCAAAAATCTAAATTGGCAATCAATGTTCCCCACTTGGCCAAACAAATGCACCAGAAACCGGGCATGGGCGTTGGCATCCTAAACCTGTTTCCAACCCATAAAGACTGCCCCAATATGGGGTGGCCTTGGGGGATTCCTGTTGCCTGTCAGGCCATATGCCATCACACTAACTGTCAGAAACGCAGTGAAGCCTCAAATCAGGCTTTTGCGGTCAAACTGATAGTGACTCAGCCTGCCACTGATTCCCTCAATGTCAGTTCAGATTTTAGTCATTTATCCCTCCCTCAAAAATTTTCCAGGTTAGGTCAAAATTTGTTGTCCCCAATCCCGTGCTTTGACTAGATGTCCCAAATCAAACACTATTTAATCAGTCACTTCGCACTGAGTTAATTGTTGGTTGATTTTTCTCTCTCATTTTTTCAATAAAAAATCTAAATTTCAGAACCCAACCTTATTATGGAATTTAAAATGCCCTTTCCAACCTAATTTTTTAACAAGTCATGGGCCCCAGGCCATGTTTGATTGGTTTGTTGCTAGGTCCTGTACACAGCTATAGCCCTTGGGAACCCGTTAGTGAAATTTATTTCTGTTTTAATGATAGTCACTCAAGCAGCAGTGCCTCTGGCATTTGGGCTTGTCATTTGGGTGCTTCAACACTCAGACTGGCAGGCTGGTCAGAAATTAACTTGTTGTCTTCCAAAATGATTGACCAACCATTAAAATTAACCATTTCCGCCCTTGTTGTTGAGATGAGCGTAGCAGTGGACATTTTCTTTCATATGAACAAGGTTGTGAGGAAGTTCTACTATGGTCACAACAGCAAGTATTACCCATATTTACTATGCTCACCCTCCAAAATGGGATTTTCATGCTAGGAGCTGCCAAGGTAGTCTTGGTGTCAAATTTCAGCTCTGAATCATTGTCCAAATTTATTCCAATAGTTGCTGCGGCCCCTGCGCCCATGTCAATATATTCTGGCATTCCAACTTATGAAGTATCTGCCCCTGTCATAAACCTTGTGGTATCCCCCAATCTTAGTACAATCTCTTGCTTATCTACAGACTCAACTATAGCTGCCAATAAAGAGAACTTCGCCTATTTTTTATTGCCCATCAAAATTAGTATTGGAGCTCACCACGTGTCCTTTGAGGCCTTGGTGGACACTGGAGCAGCGAAAAATTTTATAAGTGCAGATCTGGCCCACCATTTGGAACTTGGCCTGGACCTGGGTCCTTCAGTGATGGTCGCTTCATTGGCTTCCCAGCCCTCATATATAGTATGATTTCCAGTATTCTTCTCAGTTCACCAGTTTATCTTTTGCGATTGGTTCTCCACAATGCCAAACTTGGTGTTTCAGTAATCTTGGGGTGGGTTGGTGGCGTTGGCAGCATGTTAGAATTTACCTTGAGTCCAATATGTTGTCATTTGCTAATGAACAGTTGGAAGACGAGTTTCCTTTAGTGGATACTCTTACTAAAGCTCAAGGTCACAGTTTGATTACTTCCTTTGTTTCCCCTGCAGGCCTCCCATTGGATTTTCCTGAGGAATTGATGGAATATCAAAATATATTTGATTCCAAGAAAGCGAGCCATCTCTCCCCTCATACAAAATTCGATTTGGGGTTAAGAACAATGGTGCAGGTGAGAATATTAACTTCCTTTGTACCCGCACACAGCGGAGGAGTAGGCTGCTCTTAATGTATGGTTGGATGACATGCGTAAGAAAGGGTGATCATTCAAAGAGACATCACCAGTTGCTCTCCCATTGTCTTTGCCAAGAAGGCCTATTGTTCCATTTGTCACTGCATGGATTATGGTCACCTAAATAAGCTCACAGTCCATGTTTCCTACCCTTTGCCATTGGAGAAGACTATTGGCCAAGCGATTGCTAAGTCATGTGTGTTCTCTAAACTCAATATTATTAATGCCTTTAATAAAATTTGGGAGATGGAAGGTCAGGAATGGCTTACCACTATCCAGACAAAAATGGGCATTTTTCAATTTTGGGTAATGCCATTTGGGTTAAAGAATGCACTGACCACATTCTAAAGAGTGATTGATAGTGTGCTGGGTGATCTTTGGTTCACCTGTGCGGTAACTTATATCAACTATATCTTAGTACACTCCTCCACTCCCAAACAACATTTAAAAGACTTAGAAGCGTTTGTGGCAGCTTAAATAAGGCAGGCCTGTTTGTCAAGCCTTCAAAATGCGAGTTTTATCAGGAGGAAGTCACATTTTTAGGCAATCTCTTTTTTACAGGATGGGTACACCATTCCTCCTAACAAGTTGGATTCCATCTGCAAATGGCCAACTTCAACAACCCAAAAGCAATTAAGAAGCTTCTTGGGCACTATAATTTTCTTAAGAAATTTTTCCTTGCTTTAACCCAGTTAGCCGCAACACTTCATTCACACACGGGTAAGAATGTCCCCTTTTTTTGGATGCATGAGTGCCAGAAGGCGTTCACTTCAATCAAGGAGGTTTTCTATCTCCCCATATCATATATATGTGGACCCCTCCAAACCCTTTGTCATAGCAGGTGATGCGGCATCTGTTGTGGTGAGGGCTGCATTGCTTCAGTAGCATGAGGGGTTAGATCACCCTGTTGCCTAATTTTCCTGCAAGCTCTCTCCTACAGAACAGTCTTGGGCCATCTACATAAGGAGCTGGCAGCCGTGGCTGGGCCCTGACCCACTGGTGGTATCTTTTGCAGGGCGCACAACATGAGTTAACTGTGCAAACGGATCATCAAGTGCTTCTCTACTTCCACAAACCACAGAAGTTGGTACACAGGCAAGCTCAAACCTGCTGGGATTTGTGTAGCTTTAAATTCAATTATAGTTTTGTGAAATAAGCGTTGAATGTTTTTCCCAACTTCTTATGTTGTAACCAGGCACATTGCCCCGTAGATCCTGATGAGACGTGTTGAATTTTGGGTCTACTTTGGATGGCTGATTCTTCTTCTGTGGTATGGTGGAGTTTTGAGCATCTATTTTATGGTGACAATAGACCAGACAGTGACAATAATTAAGATATAACTCCTTGATAATAACACTTAAAGCCATATTCTTCTGTTTTTACTTAGATGATGGAATGCTTCCCTAATCCTTCTAATCCCAAGTAAATTCTCAACTTAATATAATATAAAGTATTAACAAAAAGCTTAAAGATTAACCTATAGACTTGTGGTCATGGTTGATTGTGTTTTATTAGTATAAACTTGGAGATAATTTATAGGGTTTGATGTTCACCGCATCTTACCCATGACGCCTAATTTTCAATGGCACACGGCTATAAACATGCAATAAGTTTATTTGAAGTCTACAATCCTTTCAACTCATAGGCATCTCACATGGCCTCAGGGTTGGTGTCAAATTCATAAATATTCTCAAGACAACGTTTCTGACGCATCTGCAAATAGCTGAACTGATGCTCTTCTCAAACAATTGGCAACACATACCAAGGTGATTTGTACCACTAATTAGTAATCAAATTAATCAAAAACTCATTTGACATTAAAAACTAATTTTGACATAGACTAACAAAGCCCATGTGCTCAAGTCATCAAGTTGACTATTATTACTAAGTCTGACTTGACCAACAAAGCCCTCAGGCTTGTGTCATCATAGTCAAATATTATTAAGTGGAATCTCAAGGCTGCAAATCCCGAGTTTGGATGTACTTAGGATATTTTTGGTTTGTAATCATTGATAATTTCGATATCATAATAATAAATATGCATCAGCTAATATTATTATTTCCCTTATCAAATTACTCAACAATTTTGGTCCAGTCAACCATTTAACAAGACGGATCTGGTTACCCTTATCCCTACCACCCAAATCTTATCCATCATCCCTCCCATGGTTTTGACAGTGGACTTAGCTCTGGATGCAACCCTAATCTCCCAAGTTTTGGCAGCCCAAACAGCCTGTGCATTATGTGGGCCTTTTGGAGCGGTTGTCCCTTCCTGAATCTAAACATTCCTTATATTTCCTGGTTGAGGGTCTCATTCATTTTTGGTCAAGTATTTGGGTTCCTCCCCTTCTTTAAGCCGAATTGATTCAGGATCACCACAATCCTCCTGACGCAGTCAGACACCCTGGGAACAATAAGTGCCTCAACTTGATCAAGCGTACCTTTAATTAAGCAGGCAAGTCAAAAGATTTTCTGGCATGGATTTCAGACTGCATCACTTGTACTCATGCTAAGTCATATTGGACAAGCAATAATGGCCTTCTGTTTCCCTTACAACAAGCAGAGGGTCCATGGACATTGGTTCTGTGGACTTTATCAACGAACTTCCCAGTTACAATGGGTTTACCACAGTGATGGTGGTGGTTGAACGCTTCACAAAATTTCCCTCTTTATCCCGTGCTCCTGCTGTTGAGTAATTGACTGGACCTAATCATCAAATATTCAATCATATCAGATATCAGCAATTATGGTTCAGGTGTATCTTAAGTATATCTGAACTTAGTAATTGTGGCCTAGTGATTTCACTTAATTATATTTGACTATGATGACATGGGCTCAAGGGCTTTGTTGGTTAGGGTTGGACTTAGATTAAGTTTTGACTTAATGACTCGGTTACATGGGCTTTGTTGGTCTATGTAAAAATTAGTTTGTAATGTTGGTCAAGTTTTTGATCAAGTTAATTACTAATTAGTGATATGAATCGCCTTGGCATGTGCTGCCGATTGCATGTGAAAGTGAATTGGTTCAGCTTTTTGAAGACATGACAAAACGCCATCTCAAGAATGATGACGGTGTTAATACTGACCCTGAGGCTGAGCATGATGCCTTGAGTCGAAGTATACATAGATGTTCTTACAAACTTTTTACATGGTTAAGTGCCACTGAAATTAAGTCAATATGGGTAAGATGTGGTGAACATTGAGCCCTATAAATAACCCTTAAGTTGACATTAATAAAATATATTGAACTGCTGGACTTGTTTATAATTTAATTTATAAACTTTTTTGAGTTTAGTACTTTCATTTTGTATTAGTTGATTTTTACTTGGGATCACTAAGATCAGGGTGGCATGCCATCATCCAAGTGAAATGACAGGGTATACTATTGAATTACTACCAAGAAGCTATAATTTAAATTCTAAATCACCATCCTGTCTGTTGTCCTCACACAATAGACGCCCAAAACTTTTCCCTACGGTTAAAGAAGAACCAGCCATCAGACTACAGCCCAAAATTCAACACCTGCTATCACTTCTGAGGATACTGCTCAACTTTTCGTGCAGTATGTATTCTCCATGTTTGGCCTCTCACAGGAGATTGTTAGTGACTGTGAGCCTCAGTTCACAGCGCAATTTTGGAATGAGCCCTTATCTTGAAGATTACGCTCTGTCATTCCACTTCATACCATCCCCAATCTGATGTCCAAACTAAACAGGTAAATTAGATCCTTGAGCAGTATCTGCGCTGTTACGCGGCTGCTGCTCAGGATACCTGGGCTGATGACATCACCCTTTCTCATTTTGCATATAATAATGGAACGCATGCCACTACTGGATTCTATCCATATGAAATGACCTTAGGGTACAACCCCTCATTATCAGTTAGTCCGCGCCTTCGCCCAGAATTACCAGCTGCCGCCAATCATGCCCAACATATCTGGACAACACTGTCCTTAGTTCAGGAGCATCTCAATAATGCCCTAAGTGACTATAAACGGTTTTCAGATCAGAAGTGGCTCATAGCTCATGACATCAAGGTCAGTTCATGTCATTCTTGATACGCGCCATTTGTGGATTCAGGTGCCCTCACATAAGTTTACAAGCAAACTCTCAGGTCCCACTTGGTGGAGGAAGATTTAGTTAATGGCGCTTTCCAGTTAAAATTGCCACTCACTGAAAGCAACACCCAGTTTTATGAGTATCTCTGTTATCCCCATTTATGGGGCAATTCCCTCAGATCCAGAGCCTATAGTGATTGAGGATATGGAGGAGGCTGAAGTGGAGAGAATCTTGACTTCCCACAAATCTTGTCAATTGGTTCAATATCTTGTTGCTAAGAAAGGCTATCCAGCCTATGAGAACAGTTGGGTCAGGGCTCAAGATTGTGCAAACTGCTCCGAGTTGGTTGAGGCTTTCCATGCCTCATATCCAGAAGCTCCTCATTATCACTAAAAAATTGCATCTATGATCAAATTACCTAAATCCCAAAAAAATGTGGTTCTCATTCAGTTTTCCAGTGGTGGCGCCCCTCCCTTAGCAAAAGGTGAGGGTAATATAAGTCTGGGGGAGCATCCTCTTTTCTAAGACCAGAAAGTTTTTCCATTTTCCAATAAAAAGGGTCCAAAGAGGGCGTCTGTCACCCTTGTCACACAGGTTGATATCGCCCATTTGGTAGATGAGTACTGGGTAACAGCTCCCCCTCTGAAGATTCCTCCCTTCCCTGTTCTTGCCTCAGCTGAATCAATATAGAAATTTGAGGAAATTTGTGCTGAAATTATTGGAAACAGCCACTTCTCATGAGCTGGAAGGATCCTATGAGGTCAATGGCGCCAAGTCCACGAAATCAAAGTATCAATGCCTTATTCCAAGGTAACAAGGCCCAATGGGCTCTCACGTTTGGTAGATGAAGAAAGTTTTATATCCTCATTAGTACTTGACAATGGCATCATGTCATTGAAAATGTTGTCAGTTTAAAAACATGTTACAAAATCTATGGGGACAAAGCCTATTGGGCGCGTACCTCATAGTTGGAATATGTCAAGCAGAAAATTTTTTTTCAAAATCACCAATGGCATTGAACCATTGGGTAATGAGGTTGTTAACTCTGAACTCCCCTCAAAATTGTGGGGACAAATCCTGATAGGAATGTACCTCCTTGGGGACTGTTGCCAATAGCTCAGAACCCCCCATTTCAAAAATCTAACTTGTCAATCGTTGTTACCTACTTGGCCAAACAAATGCCACAGCAACTGGGCATGGGTGGGTTGGCTATCCTGAACCCATTTCAACCCATTGGGACTGTCCTTATGTGAAGTGGCCTTGGGGGATTCCTGTTGCCCGTTGGGCCATATGCCATCACACTAACTGCCAGAAACACAATTGAGCCTCAGTTTGGACGTTCAAGGTCAAGCTGACAGCGACTTGGCCTGCCGTCAAATCCTTCAATGTCAGTTCCCATCGAGCTTATCTGTCCCCTTTCCCAAAAAATTCGCTGGTTAGGTTGAACTTGAGCGACCTGATCCCTGCTTGTTACCGCATCAATTGATTACTATTTAATCAGTTGCATCCCACTGAGAAAATTGTTGGTTGATTTTCTTTCTTTATTTTCCATTAATAACCCCTTTCCCCAACTTTAGTTTTATGTTGAAATATAAACCACCCTTTCCGCCAGCATTCCAACACCCCTTGGGGTTTATGGCCATATTTGTTTGGTATTTTATTATGTGTTTGTACATGATTATGTTTCATCGGCAATTATTGGTGAAACTCCTTTTAAATAGTATAACCGTCATACCAGCAGGAGTGCCTTTGGCATTCTGGTTTGCCGTTTGAGTGCTTTGGCACCTAGGCTGGCAGGCCAGTCTAGTTTTAACTTGCTGTTTGCCTGATATAATCGATCAATCATTATTTCTAACCATTTCCGCCTATCTCATAGATATTGGCGCAGCTATAGTCCCTTCTTTTCAACTGACCCAGGTTGTAAAGAAATTTTACTCAGGTCATGTTGGTCTAATACCACTCAAAATTGTCCGATCCATATCCTATAGTTGCCACAGCTATCGTGCCTAAGTTGGTATGTTCTGACTACCCAACTTGTGAAGGGCTTACTCCCACTATGAACCTAGTGGTTTCCCTGAATCTACTACCATCTCTTTGGTATTTCTGGATTCAACAACAGCTACCAATAAAGAAAACTTCGCTTACTTCCTACTACCCATGAAGATTAGTGTTGGGTCCCATCACGTTTCCTTTGAGGCTTTGGTGAATACTGGAGCTGCGGGCAATTTTATAAGTGTGGAACTAGCCCAACTATTAGAGCTTGATCTGGATGTAGGTCCTTCGGTGATGGTTGCTCCTTCAGCCTCCCAGACCTCATATTTAGTCCATCGTCCAGTGTCATTATCAGTATACCAGTTCATCTTTTGTGATCAGTTTTCAGCAATGCTGAACTTGGTGTTTCTGGTTATCTTGGGGGCTGGATGGTGGCGCTGGCAACATGTTAAGATTCATTTGGAGTCAAATATGTTGTCATTTACCAATGATCAAAAGGAGGGAGAGTTTCCCTTAGTTAATACCCTCAAGAAAACACAAGGTCGCAGCTCCATTTCTTCCCTCATTTCCCCTTCAGGCCTTCCATCTGACTTTCCCAAAGTTTTAATGCGGTATCAAAGTATTTTTGATTCCAAGAAGGCGGACCATCTTCCCCCTCACACGAAATTTTATTTAGGATTCTGAACAATGGTACAGTTGGTGAAGATCAACTGCCCGTTGTACCCACACATGGCATAATAGGAGGCTGCTCTTAACACCTGGTTAGACAATATGATCAAGAAAGGATGGTTGTTCAAAGAGACGTTGCCAATTGCCTCCCCATAGTTTTCGCCAAGAAGGCCAAAGGTTCTCTCCATCCCTGTGTGGATTATGGACACCTAAATAAAATTACAGTGAGCGATCCCTACCCTTTAACCCTTGAGCAGACTATCAGTCAAGTGATCGCAAAGTCTCATGTGTTCTCCAAGCTTGATCTCGTCAATGCCTTTAACCAAATAAGTGTAATGGAAGTTCAAGAATGGCTACTGCAATTTATACCAAATGAGGTATCTTTCAGTTCCGCTTAATGCCTTCAGGCTGAAGAACGCGCCAGCCACCTTTTAAAGAGTGATTGATAGTGTGCTGGGCAACCTCCAGTTTACATGCGCGGTCACATATATTGATGAAATCTTGGTTCATTCCCCAACTCCCGAACAACATGCTAAAGACTTAGAAGCAGTCGTAGCTGCTTTGCACAAGGCGGGCCTGTTTGTAAAGCCTTCTAAATGCGAGTTTTATAAGGAAAAAGTCACCTTTTTTGGGAACCTGGTCTTAAAAGATGGTTATGCAATTCCGCCCAATAAGTTAGATGCCACCTTCAAGTGGCTGACTCCAACAACCCAGAAACAATTATGGAGTTTCTTGGATACCATTATTTTCCTAAAGAAATTTTCCCCAGCCCTTTTCCAGTTGGCTGCTCCACTCCACTCTCTCACGGGTAAGAATGTGCCTTTCCATTGGACCCCTGAATGCCAGCAGGCGTTTGAGTCAATTAAAGAAGTATTCTTATCACCTCCTATTCTAAAACATGCAGACCTCTTCAAACCGTATATTGTTGCTTGTGATGCTTCAACAGTAGCTGTTGGGGCAGTTCTGCTCCAGGAGCATGATAGCTTAGAACATCTGGTCACCTACTTTCTCAGAAGTTCTCTTCAACTGAGCAACCATGGGCCATTTATAGTAGGGAATTAGCAGCTATAGCATGGTCATTGTCTCATTGGTGGTACCTGTTACATGGTGCCCAGCATGAGTTAACTGTGCGTATGGACCATCAAGCTCTTTTACTTATTCAAACCACAAAAATTGGCATGTAGGCACGCTCATAACTATCAGGATTTATGAAGTTTCAATTTTATATACAAATTTGTGAAAGGGGCATTAAATGTGCTTCCTGACTTCCTTAGTCACAACATGGCCCATTGTCCCATGGATTCAGAGGAAGTGGACTTGGTTACTGTGATCCCCATCACCCAAGTCTTTTCTATTGTCCCATCTGTGGTCACCTCAGTAGAGTTAGCTCCAGATGCTCCACTTATATCATTGGTTTTGGCAGCACAGATGTCCTGTCTCAAAGGAGTGGAGTTGCTTGAGCAAAGATCCCTTCAGACCCACAAACATTCCCTATATTCCTTGATGAAGGGTCTCATCTATCTTCAGTTGAGGGTTTGGGTCCCTCCTCCCCTTAGAGCTGAGGTGTTCTGAGCGCACCACGGCCCTCCATGATTGGCCATCTGGGCAACAAAAAATGCATCAAATTGATCAAGTGAACCTAAAACTGGGTGGGCTTAACTAAGGAAGTTCCATCCTGGATTGCTAATTGTGTTACCTGTGCTCAAGCTAAGTCAGACCGCTCAGGAAGGAATGGTCTCTTACACCCATTACATCAGGTAGGGGCTCATGGACATTGGTTTTCGTGTATTTTAGTGTCAAACTCCCATGTTCTAATTGGTTTACAGCGGTGATGGTGGTGGTCAATCACTTCACCAAATTTTCCCTATATATTCCCTGTACTTTCACAATCACATCTGAATAAAAACTCATCTCTTTGTACGCCATAGGTTCTCAATTTTTGGTCTCCTGCAGGAGATCATTAGTGACCGTGGGCCCCAATTTGCAGTGCGGTTTTGGAATGAGCTTTATCCATCTTAAAAATCACCCCCTGCCATTCCACCATGCACCATCCCCAGTCTGACAGACAAATAGAGCGGGTTAACCTGATTTTGGAACAGTATTTGCGTTGTTACGCTTTGGCTGCACAAGATACTTGGGCTGATGACCTCCCTCTTACCCAATTTGCCTATATTAATGATACTCATGCTTCTATGGGGTTTTCTCCCTATGAAGCAACGTTGGGTTATGATCCTGCTTTTTTTGTTGGCCCCTGTATACGTCCAGAGGTTCCTGCTGCCACAGATCATGTTGAGCACATTCAGTCTACCCAGTCCTTAGTGTGAGAGCATCTCAAAAGGGCCATCAATGATTATAAATGGTTTTCAGATCAAAAATGGCTTCCTGGCCATGATATTGTGGTGGGATCTCACATTATATTAGATACTTGTTATCTGCAGATGCAGGTACCTTCCCAGAAGTTTGAAAGCAAGCGTTTGGGTCCCCATCTGGTGGAGGAAGATTTGGCCAATTGTGCTTTTTGGTTAAAATTGCCAGCTCATTGGAAACAGCACCCCATCTTCCACGTGTATCAGTTGTCCCCATTCAAGGGGATCATTCCTGCTGAGCCCAAACCAATTGTGATAGAGGATGTAGAAGAAGCTGAGGTGGAAAACATTTTAGAATCCCACAAATCCCAGCAGTCAGTTCAGTATCTTGTTGTGTGGAGGGGGTATCCAGCCTATGAGGACAGTTGGGTTAAGTCTCACAATTGCGCTAATTCAAGAAACTAGTCAAGGCATTCCATGAGTCTCACCCTAAAACTCCCCATCCCCCCAAAAAAGTTACAATGGTAATAGTGATCAAACTGCCCAAGGCTCATAAAAATATGGCCTCGTGCAGTTTCCCAGCAGTGGTTCCCTTCCTTTGGAAAAAGGAAAGGGTGATATAAGTCCAGGGGAATATCCCCTGTGTGTATATTGGTCAATCTTTCTGCTTCCAATTAAAAAGGGGCCAAAGAGGGCAGCTGTACCCCTCATCACCCAGGGCAACCTCACTCACATGGTAGACGAGTGCTGGGTAACAGCCCTCCTTCTTCAGATCCCTCCCCTGGTACCCTCACTCACCTTGGCTGAACTTGTTAGCCAGATTAAGGAAATCTGTGCCAAGATTACCAAATTGAAGTTGATTGGTATAAAACTGATAGAAATCAAGCCTAACAATTGGAAACCTCATAATCAAAGAGGAACTAAGATTGAATTATCAGGCAGAATTGTTGACAGTTATGATTTAGCCAGCAGAGCAATTGTTGAAACTAACCCCCTCTCAAAATCATTAGGGACAATTTCCAACATGCAGGAAGCATCATTGGACACTATTGATGGTAGTTTGAAGCTTCCATCTAGCAAATCAGGAGTTGCAGCTGATGCAACTCTTTTGACTGAATGAATGGCCCAGCAACTGGGCATGGGTGGGTTGGGCATCCTGAACCCATTTCAACCAATTGGGACTGTCCCTACATGGGGTGGCCCTGGGGAATTCCCATTGCTTGTCAGTCCAGATGCCATTGCACTAACTACCAGAAACACAGTTGAGCCTCAGCTCAGATATTTAAGGTCAAACTGACAGTGACTCAGCCTGCCACCAAATCCTTTGATATCAGTTCCCAGTGAACTTATCTGTTCCCCATTCCCAAACAATTTTCTGGTTAGGCCAAACTTGAGGGACCTGATCCCAGTTTATTCCCACATCAATTGACCACTATTTAATCAGTTATATTGCACTGAAAAATTGTTGTTTGATTTATTTCTTTTTTTCATTAAAAATCCTATCCCTAACTTTAGTTTTTATATTGAAATATAAACTGCCCTTTCCACCGGCATTCCAACACCCCTAGGGGTTTATGGCCATATTTGTTTGGTATTTCATTATGTGTTTGTACATGATTATGGTTCATCGGCAATTATTGGTGAAACTCCTTTTAAATTCCATAACTGTTATACCAGCAGCAGTGCCTTTGGCATTCTGGTTTGCCATTCAGGTGCTTCGGCACCTAGGCTGGCAAGGCGCTCTAATTTTAATTTGCTTTTTGCCTGACATACATTTAAAAATACACTATTTTTTGGAAAAAAAACTGAGTTTAAAAAAATTGGGTAAAAAGAATCTCCATCAAAAAACTTTCTATTTAAAAATGAACCTTCTTTAAAAAAGCTTTATCACCTCAAATAACTAAAAAAGCTTTAAATAGTATAAAATAATTGAGAAATTATAAATCCTCAGTAAATCCCTTTTTGGAGTCAGCATCATATTTTAAACTGACTTATAATAGCCATTTATAATATATATACTCAGCACTATATATTCTAAGATGCTTGTAGTTTCACTTGGACCCAATCTAATATACGCTTTAATTTGTATTTGTGAGTAAAATTCTATAAGTCAGGTTGGAAGATGGCACCGACTTCAAAAAGGGTTTTATCGAGTATTCATAATTTCTCAATTATTTCATATTTTTAGAGCTTTTTTAAAGGAGGTTCTTTTTTCCAATTTTTATCTAACCTAGCTATGCCATATATAGAGTTGCGACAAGTAATTTGAAATTACAATAAACTCAACAGCTTAAACTTAGGACATTTTTTATATTGTGTGTGTTTAGAATATATATTGCTTCACATAATTAAAATTGACGTTCCTACCTGCCTCGGATACTTTAAAATTGATGTTCCAGATTTTGCAACCCACACCTTGAGCAAAATTCGGTACGCTGCCATCAAAGCTCAATATCCGTTTAAAGTTAAATCGTTCTCATATTTTAATGAGCTTAGGTATATCAATAACTGGAACCAAAAATTTGTTTCAAATCTTTAGCTTGTAGCTACCCAAAATATTTAATATTATCGTTTTAGAAATAAAAACCAACCGGATTGTGCTTGTTCAATATGATCCCATCATTAAGGACATCGATGCTAATATTCAGAAGGTGAATTCTCTGTTGAAAAAGTAAGTTTATCCCAAGCCAAATTTTCTTCGTGGTTATACACTGGTCTCCGAGTTCTTTTAAATTGCACCTTTTGTCACTGGTGGGTTTTTTGGCGCGGTTTTGATGGTATTAAATTCAAGAGTATGTGATCTGAGATGGCATACTTTGTAACGTTTGACTATTTTTATCGAGCGCTGCTCTCAACTTTTCTTCTAAACCTTTTTGGCCACCTGGCTTTTTTGAACCACTTCAACTATATAGAGTACGAGTGAAGGGGTTGTCTTTACTTGCACCTTTTTCTGCCATATATGAATACATTTTGCGGTAGCCGAAAGATGTAGTATTTAGCCCGTCGAAATTATAGTTCATTTTTTATTGGAAGATAAGTAGGCACGCTTTTATATGTATTTTTCGGCTCTTTTATTTTCTTGAAAATAGTCTTATAATTATAGCCAACGCGAAACTTATCACGCCTTTATTAAACCTTTTTAATAAAGGTTTTTTGTAGTTAATTTTTTACCGCTTTTTGATGTTCTCGAGCATTAATCCTCGTACACTTGCGTGTTTAAGACGGCAATACAATATTACAAAAAACGTTAAGATAAAATAACATAAATATCTAAGTTTTAAAACAATCAAATACGTATATATGTATATTTAAATAATAATTGCTATTTTATTCTTTACAAAAGTTTTATATATGTTTTACACGGTATGAATAAATGTTTTCACATATTTTAACTTTGATTTTTGTAAAAATTTATAATTTAAAGTATTTTTGTTTTGTGTTCACCTCATGCTCCCTCGTAACTTCAGTTATGATGCTAACATGGGTTTATAGCTTAAATGCAACAAGGATCGACCTTGTCATGCTTCCCGAAATGTCATTTACAGGTATATATGGATTTTAAGCAATTTTCACTCTTGATTCTTTATATATTTCTATTTTTAAATCTGTTTTTGATTTGCTTCTCAAGGGTACCTTTTTGAATCCATTGGAGAACTTCTTCCTTTTGTTGAACCCACACCCCCTATTAAAACAAGTCTACAAATTTGTGATTTTAAGCTGGGCCCTTCAATAAGGTGGGCTGTTAGAAAAGGTATAATAGAAAGTGATAGAAGATAATTTGTTAGCCATTGAGCTTGCTTCTTACGTTCTCGTAAGCTTCCCTGAATCCGCACAAGATCTTTTTGAGCTTCCAACTGGGATTTACAACTCGTGCGCTCTTATCAATCCGCTGGGTATGGTAGAACATATCCACCGCAAGCACTTTTTGTTTGAGGCGGAAGAACACTGGGCTTCATGTGGACCAGAGTTTTCTCACGTTGACATAAGAGATTTTGGGAGGGTGGGAATTGGAATTTGCATGGATCTGAATTTCAATACCAGGATTGCTGAATCGTATGGCAAATATGAATTTGCGGCGTATCATGCCAGTTCCAAAACTCGACTAATTCTGGTGCCAATGAATTGGTTGAAAGACTTAAATATCGATGAGTCCCTTCCCTCCCTAATGACGCTCCTTTATTGGATCGCGCGATTTCGACCGTTGATTGAAGGTCTCACCCCTGGCCAGAAAGTCTATTTTGTCACCTGCAATCGGATCGGCACTGAACGAGGGACGACATTTACCGGATCAAGTTGTGTGTTAGAGTTTTCTTGCGATAGGTTTGATCAAGGCCAAAACAAGCTGCACGCTCTTATCGATAAAACACTCAGTACCATCTCTCAAAGTTTAGGTATTAAGAATGAAGGCTTCAATGAACAAACTTCCACACAAATCATTTCAACCTTGATGGAAGTCGATGATCTTTTGGATAAAGTTCGGCTTGTTGATTCTCTTCCAACTTCAACTGAAGGCATTTTGGAATGTTCCATTCCTTTGAACACCAGTTGATATTAGCTCGGTTTATTTTTTACTTGCGAGATATTGAATTATATTTGATACTAATTTAATAGACAGATTTTGAATTGTAATTTTAAATCCTTCCTTTCTTATTTGCGATTTTAATCTTTAAGAGGACTCTTTTTTTATGGATAATAATTTTTAGCTTACTTCATTGTATCCTGTAGTGAATGTTTTCACTTACAACACTTGTGCATGTCTCGGTTTTAGCAGCCTTTTGATGGATTAGAAACGTTTATCACTTATAATTTGAAACGTTGGAAAAATACTTCACTAAACTGTTGATAAGACAACCTGCAACGTTACCCAATCATTTATTACTAATAAATTGTGTTCAATTACATTTTTTAACGGTTTCATCTGAGTAAAATTTCACGCTAGACAATAATTGATCAAATTTGTATTTACTTTTGATTGACTTTAATATGACGAATCTAAATACAAGCATTATACTATAAACACGTCACAATTAATACCTCTGTAGCGGTAACTATTGTTCTTATTGGATATAATCCGAAAAAGCTAACTTTAGTCTGAAGTTTATAATGTTGTAATTGCCATTAAATTTTAGATAGACCCTATATTTAATATTATATTAGATTGCTTTGAAAAGTTTGTAAGTGGTTAACTTAGAATTCATTATAAAAAATAAATACCAATTTCCTGTTACCGGCCATAAATCTAGGGATAATGAAGTTAGCAATAATGGCATAGCAGCAACGCCATTATTTGAAACATTAAGAATGTTATGCTTGTAAGTAACTTGTAGCTGCTGAGTATTATAATGGTAAAACTTTTTTTATTTCATAGAGAAAGATTGAGGCAATAGAATGTTTTTGATATCAATGAATATTTTTACTCACATGTTAATAAGTATCACATAAAACATGATATAAGGGAAAATATAATTTTTTTGTTCACTAATATATCTTAAAAGCACTAAATTTTTGCTATTTAAAGTTGACATTCTGCAAATAGTTTGTAAATTTCTATTGTGGCATAAATTTATTTGGGGTTTTCCTGCACTAGATAAATACTTTCAGATTCTGCTTTTCCCATTAATATAGCATAAGCCCTTTTAGGGATATAAACTCCTTACATATGATTGGTGAATTAATTATGCTTATCATATCACGGAAATTAATCTCAATGAAACAACATAACAACACTGTATTAGCTGTATTATATTTTTAGTGATACTGTTAGATACACCATAAGGGTCGCACAGGTCGAACCCACTGAACAATGGATGGACAATGTGAGGATCATCAGTCCTTCAAACAGATTAAAGATATATTAAAAAGTACAAAGCAATTAGCTCCTACCACAATAATTTATTTATTTTACTATAGCAGATTCCTTCTGCTTCTGCACTCTCGATTTATTAACCACCCATTCCTTCAATCACCTTTATCTTGCTTATATATCAGTGACCTTGGATGATACCACTCCCTTGCTTAGACTATTTGGTTCCACTGCACTCCCATTGGTTCCAGCAGAGTATATAATTCTTAAATTCCCTATTGCCTTAGTTTGAGGCAATCTTCTCAATATTTGTCAAATGTCAACATCACTTTATCACTTTATTTAGAGATGATCTAATAATTACCCTTTCCAACCCAATATTGCCTCATCTCAAGGTGCTCAAAAATTGTATCTATAAGCATGGTCAGCAGATTATAGCCAATCTGCCATGGCTATTTCGGGCTTATTGTCCAGTCATATCAGAATCTCAACATTACCCCCCCCTTGACTAAACAATAAGTTTCCTATTTTTTATATGCCCAGAGGAAATTTGCATGCACTTGGTTGATAAGCTGACCTCTTGCAGGGTCCTTGATAATTTAAGCATCAATACTCATCTTCTCAATTATCTCAAATGGACCAATCCAGATGTTGGTCAACTTGCTTTTCTACCCAAATCTTTTCTAGTCATGGAACAAAACCATATTTCCATCTTTGAACTGAAAAAGCCTGCTATACTTTAACTGATTGGAAGCCTGATCCTTTATCCTCTTGGCTAAGCTGAACAAGTATGCTTCAGTTTGTAACTTAATTAATGTGTCCGCTAGATTAGTTAGATAGTATTTGGGATTCATTCTGCTGGTATCTTTTATGCAAATATAAAGCAGCGTCAGAAGAGCAGTGTGTCAACCAAATAGTAATTGAAGGGACTCTTCCCTGTGGTAGCATAGTAGCTAATATTGTATACAAAAACAGTGGTGGAAAGGAGGGAACTCCAATTGGAAGATCAATCCCTCTCAATTTCTGGAGTATGTTCACCAAGGTCTCAATAACTTTCTCTTCATCCCATTGGACTCAGAGTGGTATGGGGTTATCAGAACCCCACAGATGCCCATTAGCTCTTTCAATTTTGGAAGAATGTGTGAGGTGAAGTTGGTTCCATTATTATAAGAATAAACTGAGGGCAGTCATGTTGCTGGACAATAATATTCCATTTATGAACCTGGCCACTGTGTGACTGCCCCCAAATCCAGTATTGCCCATGCTTCAACCCACCTGGTCAAGTGTTAATTGCCACTAGATTGTACTTGGACCAATTAGCTCCCATTGGCAGAGGGCCAACAACATCTAGGGAAACTGTATGCCAAGCAAAATATGGTTTACTAACTGGTATGAGGTCTTCTGGTGTAATAGATTTTCCACTTGGTACTAGTGGCAACAGAAAATAGTTTCAAGCATATCAAAGCTCATGCTTTCCCAGTATACTGAGGGTGCAATAATTCCAATGTCTTATGCATGTCACCATGTATGACAGCCTTATAGGCGCTCATGATAATGCTAGGCCATGCTGAGAGTCATGGGAAGTTCACCATGGAATCGCCAATTTGCTTGTACAACTCCACATTCCGTTAGAAGATATTTGCTTTCATCTCAATTAACGCTTTTATAACTTGGGGCAGTTCGTTACTGTATATCCTGCTAAGCATCTTATTGTCATCAATTCTCCAAGATTTACTGTAATGGCAATGGTTAGCAACCTAGATAAGCAGTCAGCGTTCTGATGTTTTGCTCCTGGTTAATGAAGGATCTTAAAGTATATGCCTGCAATTTGAGGGCCTATCTGCCCTGACGCCCTTCAGGTTCCTTGAGGTTCTGTAACCAGCATAACAACGCATGATCTATTATGACTTTAAACTTTATCCATGCAAGTATACCCTAAATTGCTTATATGTGTAGATTTTCACTAAGCACTCATTCTCAGTCATTATATAATTATGCTCATGAAAGTTCAGACTTTGACTGCAGTAACCACGGGATGCTCCTCCCCCTCATTGTCTTTTTGGGACAGGACCGTCCCAACAGCAGAAAGGGACGCATCTGTCTGAACAATGAACTCTTTATAAAAGTTTGGATAGTGTAGCACCACAGCACTGATCAGTGCTGTCCAAAGTTTGTCAAAGGAGCATTGATGGCGTTCTGCCCATTTTGAACACAGTATCCTTTTTTAACAACTCAAATAGAGGGTCTTCAATGCAGCTGAAGTAGGGAATGAAGCGCCAGTAGTAGCTGACCATTCACAAAAATACCTTTATGTTGCGCTTACTGTTTGGTGTAGTCATTTTCTAGATGGCCTTACCTTGGCTGGCTGTGGTTTCAGCCCCTTAGATTCTACTACAAACCTCAAATAATCCAACTAATCTTTAAAGAAGTTACATTTATAAGGTTAATCTTGATGTTTGCCTCAATGAGTTGGAGGAATACCTCTTCTAGATGATCAAGGTTCTTAGAAAAGGTTTAGGAGAAAACATTGATGTCTTCAAGGTAAACAAGGATGCACAACAGCTTCAGATCATTGAGTATAATGTCCATGGTTCGTTGGAACGTAGCCAAGGCATTACATAGCCCTTGAGGCATATGAGTCAGTTGGAAAAGCCCTTTGGATGTGATTATGGAGCATTTCTCCTGTTCCACCATAGCAACTCAATTTTCTAGTAACCCAATAGCAGGTCCATCGCTGAGAACTAGTGAGCTTCTCTTAACCAATACAACGCATTGTCAATCTGAGGCAAAAGAAATGAGTCCTTCTTAGTAATACTGTTAAGCTTCTGGTAGTTTATCACCAACCATTTGGTACTATCTTCTTTTTTACAACCATAACAGGAAAAGCCCTCAGACTATTGGACTGACAAGCATCCCTTGCTCCAGAAACTTATCAATTTTATCGGTGACCACTTCTTCAGCTGCCCTAGATTGGCGGATTGGCCAAGACCTGATGGGAGGATGATCTCCAGTGTCCAATTGATGGACTACTCCCACAAGCGCACCCTAAGTCATGATCATCGGCAGCAAATATCACATTATGTTTTAAATAAAGCTATTACCTGATCTTTCTTGTCTTCTAATAACCCCATTAAATTTTTGTGCGGTACTAATGACATTACACTGAGCTGCGGTTTGACAGGTAGACCAAATTTATCCAGCAAACTAAACTCATGAACTTTTAGAACCTCTCAACTGTGGTCAAGTGTGAACGCCTCTATTTGATGCCAGAGGATTTGAATTGGTTCATTCAGTAGATTCACTAACAAAGCCTTAATCTCGCCATGGTTTGGAAGTATTATACCTGGAGTTACATGGGGAACAAGCTGCAATTTCTGATGATGACCAATAACTTCCCCATATAGTTCATCTGGCACTTAGTTAAAAATCTTATAACTTCATTGCTAGTTCACAAATATTACCCACTAAAATTTATAACTTCACAGGTTTGATGTGTAATACTCATGTTGTCTGTTGATATATATATATATATACAATTAATAATAGTATGAAGACTATTTTACATAGTTGAATAGATTACTAGTGTTGGGTCCGCCGCTTGACCAGTATTTCTCCTTGAAATACTCTAGATGTCATCAGTAGGGATTTATTCCCTTATCCACCTAACTTGATCCATGCTCAGATCCTAGTTTATGGCCTTTCCTCCAGCGAAACACAGTTGGCAGAAATTTCCATCAAAGCTCAGCTTCCCTTCTCTGGATCCTCGATCCTTACTCTTTATAAAACTAAAGAGTTTCCAATTAAAGCACACAGAGTAATTTACTTGAAGATAAATAGAACTAATAATGTATTTTGCTAAAGTATATATTTTATTAAGTGAATTCTCAGAATAATTTATAGAGGGAATTTGGCATCCAACCCTCAGTTGGCGTCTCAGCGATGAATGAGCAGCCATTGCCATTATATTAACCTTCTTCATCTCATCAGTGATGGTCTTCCCCATCCTGGTTAGGACTCTGTCATTGGACATCCTCAAGTCCTAAAATGGAAAGAATCAGAAAACTTGTCCCTAACATTTTCTATCAATCCCAGCGAACCAACCATATTTGGAAAGTGACCTGCTTAGGTAATGGGACGTGTTACCCATTGAGGCAGGTCACAAACCAAATGATTGATTTTCTAGTTGCAGGTGGCATCACTCGCCTCTCAACTTGCTTCCTAAATTCACAATTGGTTGGTGATGAAACCCGACCCAATCCCAATTGGTACACCTGATAGTTAATCCTTAATCAACTATCAGATGCCCCAATTTCATCAGCAATTCTGCCTGACGAGATCTTAAGAATTCACCTGGATCAATCCCCAATGGATCTGAACCAGGTATATTACCTAAAATCTTTGAACAGTGTTAACCCAAAATCAGGGTCAACCAATATCCAATTTACTTAAAATAGTTAATTATCCCCTAGTGACAACTGGTAATCTAGCTGGCTGGAAATGTGGGAAAAAATCCCAACACACTTCTTCCACCAATTTGGTGTTCACTATTACTTGGTGACTAAAGGGATTGATATAGGCCCAGCCGCTCTGAGTGGCAGCCCTTGGTATATGTATATCTGTGGGGAAGGGCCTGTGTCTCCCTTTAGTTGATGGAGCAAACCAAAATTACTTTGTCACTGTATGCCAAGTTGATATGACCAATGTTCACCGGATCCTTTGGAACTCCAATGGAGGTGAAGTAAATTGGGATACTCTTTCCAGAATTTCAAAGGTCTCTGCCATCAGATCAACAACAGCCTCGAAGTGTCACATAAAAGCAGCTTCAACTTAGAAGGTCATAGTTAATGTTTGGTAGCATTATTGCTGGGCTACAATGAAAATCAACCCAAACTGCAATTGTAGCGCGCTGTACGCTCCCTCAGAGACCATGCTTTCTGTGCCCACAGTCCCATACACCATGTGATGTTCCACACCAGGCTTTAATGTCAACTTTTTCACCAACTTTGTGGATACTATGTTAACTGGAGCGCCCATATTGATTATAGCACATAATCGGGTTTTTTCTAACAATATTACAGTATGTACACTCAGAGTAAGATGAATTCTGATTGTTTAAAACGTGAACATCTAAAGGATCTTTTTTTCAAGGAAGCTCATAATACCCTCCCTGACTTTAGGATATTCTAAAACAAAAACATCTACAGGGAAGGCAGCGGTTCCCCTTTTAATAGAGACGCATCAGAGGATGAATCTGGATCATATGAGAAATTTGGTAAAGCATTTGACAAAAAAAGGCTTCAGTTGCTCCTGGGGTCCTTCTTCCACCATGTCCTTGGTTCGCGCTCATGTCAATACATTCACCCCTCCAACCAGCTGCTGATATAGGAATGCATCGTCATACTGAGAGATTTCCACTGAATATATGTGGGTAGGTTCAGGTGGGACGTTTGAGGTTGTAATAGCTGATGTAGAGGTCCCATCCCTCTCCACTCTGACTTTTCCCTTATTGTACTGGTCCTGCGATAGGTAATGGACCTGACAATTGGAACAACCTTGTGCCAGGTGCCCAGGGCAACTGCATCAAAAAAAAGTTGATCTCATAGGGCTTGCGTCCTTGATTATTGTAAGATGGGCCACACCAAAAGTTAGACTAGGGTTGATTGGTGTAAACAGACACAGCCCAATAGTTAAACTGCTGATGGTAACTCAGTTGAGGGCAAGACGCGTAGTGATAATAAGGCTAGGGGTTACTAGCAAACCCTGAACAGGGAAAGATAATCTACCCAAATAGGAATGTCCAGCAGCAGATGTGGTAGGTTTTCATTCTGTTTTGGGTGGAGAAAAGGTAGAGGATATACGGCGCAAAAGCTTGAATGATTCTAAGCAAGGGTATGAAATCCTCTAAATATGGATCCATGACATTACAAATTTTGTTGTATGGCTTCACTGCGGAGGTCATTGCTATGCATATGTCAGATTTGGATAAAATCCCTACCATGATTAACATGTGGGCTTCCACCATAGTCCAATTAGCAAACATGGTGAGATTATCATTATGATGTAACCCAATGGTCAAAAACTCTGCCTTTGCTGCAACATCTTCGCGGTTCCTCCAAACAACTGCAGCACAGTATCTTTCACTTCTTGATAATTAACGGAACTGTTTGGAAGATATCAAGTAACTTAGTTGGCGCTTCCAACTTCCAAGGAGAATATTACCAATTTTGCTTTACGTCAATCTGAAGCTCCTTCCACTGCAAACTCAAATGGATTAAAGAATCCATGTATGTTCCCATCACGATCAAATAGAGTCAGCTTATCAATACAACCCTCTTTAAGAAAATCATCCTGCCTTTTGAGCACAGTGTTCAAGGAAAAGCCTAATTATAAAATTTTAGTTGGCATAGTTTGCTGGAAGGATTACCCGCCAGTGCAGCCTGATGCAACAGAGCTAACACCTGGATTTTGTATTTATTCTTATTTTTGATGTTGATTAATGGCCTCCTGTAGTGAGCACCACTCTTTATAAATTTGGTGGAATCATTGATATACACCATAGGGTTTTTGTGCAGGGTCAAGCACGCTGAGCAATGGACGGACAATATGGAGATTATCAGCCCATGAAACAATTGCAAAGATTGTAATAAAATATGAATAAATCTCTTCATCCACACCACTTTTTTAATTAATATAAACAGCAGTTTCCTTCTGCTCCGCTCTCTTCTTATATATTAATTGAGGCAAGCCAACCAGGGGATGGACATTACCAAAACTAAAACAAACTAAAAACTAAAATAACTCTTTTGTTCAAACAAAACGCCCTAATGAGCGGATTGAGTAAAACATATCAAAAAACAACCAACCAGGTGGGCAGCAGAAACCGCTTATCTCTCCAAGGCGGGAGGGGGGGTTGGGGCTCGTCTTTGGCAGCCTCTTCAGAAGCAGCTTCTTCCTCCCATAGTAGAGTGCATTTCACGGCCAACAGTGATGGCGTTGGGGCATCTGTTGCATGGGGTTCGATATCTCTGATAATTGGAATTTCATGGAAATTGCCAGCTAGATAAAAGACACTGAGATATTCAGTTAAAGCTTTTTCAGCTCTGATGCGGGCGTCTGGGAGTTTATTGAACGTGGCAATGTTGGTTCAGGTTATTTTTGCTTTTGGATTTCGTGCTATAGTTGCCACATTCTTAATAGCATTGTTTACATTTTTGTGTAGCTGGTTCACTGTGACTTTACTTTTTGGGGTTAAGGTTGCGGGGATAACAGAAGGTGGAATTCCTCCTGTGAGCATTTATACTGATTTAGCGACAGCTTTATGCAGGGGATAACAATCTGGTGTTGCAGCTGCTTTGACTGCAAGCTGGTGATCACTGCAAAACGATTTGGCGCTTGCTGTGGGGTAAATAGTTGGGGAGTATCTGGTGTCCCATTCTGCAATAATGAACCACTCGATTTGCAGTGATGGTTCTTCAATGAGCTTACCTGATTCATCAATTTCAGCCAATAATTTCCCATGGATTTTGGTGAATTGGATTAGGGAATCAGCGTATAATTGAGGTTTGGTTGATTCGAATGAGGAAGCATGGGATCAAACTGGGATCCAATCCAATGCTTGATTGGAGGAATTATTTGTGGCATTGGGGTGAGGAGGAGGCTGATTGGTGGCTGCAGGTGCAGCTGCAACAGCAGGCTTTGGGGGTGGGGGTGGTAGGATTGTGCCCATACTGGAACTTGTACAGGGTGGGCAGCGGATTGGAGGTTAGCGGATTGGTCATCTGATCCATCAGAAGTGGTTAAGGAGGGGCACTTGCGTTTTGAATGGTCCAACTCAAAACATGAAGGTCAGATCATCTGCCCGCCCTTGTCGCAGGCCCAAAATGGATGGTCAGGTGCTGAGGGAATAACGGTGTGCAGCGGAATTGACACTGCGATTTTATTAAATTCAGGGCTGATTGTGGTATATGCCTGAGGCCCAGCGAGTCATGTGGTCCCATTTGGGACCACAAATTGTAAGATGGGGTTGGAGCCATAGGCTGCCAAACCATCCGTCAGCTCCTGATGGAGCACTTCATGGGGGAGGTGAGTGACCAAACCAGCAAACTGAACCACCAAGGTGGTGTCCACTGGGAGCCAAGTCTGAGTTTTTGGGGAGAGGGATGACCTGGAATACCAGGGGCACAGTTGCTGCGGTGGCAGCGTCAGCTTTGCAGGTGAAGCCAAGGTTGAAATACCCCTTGTAGGGGCAGAAATCTGTGAATCTGGCAGGTGTCATTACCGCCTGTGCCATTTTGATAATGGCTTGGTCATGGTATGGGAATAGTTTCCCATATTTGACCCTTAGGCCATATTGCATGTTGCTTCAGGGGAGCACTAGGGGGCAGCGAGGTACTGCTTGGGTACGAGCAAGGTGGGCATCAAGGTCCTTGGGCGGAACAAATTTTCCCATAGATTTGGAATGACTGGGTGAACCAGTCCTAGCACATTTTCCTGCCAGATGGAAAATGGAGGGGGGTTTCACCACTGCCCCATGCTGGAGCAGCCAGCAGAAAATCTGAGGACATCAGAGCGAAACTACAAAAGGTGAATTTGATTTGTTTTATTAATTTGTGTAATTTTTCTCAGAAATTTATGCAGAGTGGATAGAGAGCTTCCCGCTCTCTACTTCATATTAAAAATAATCTTCATTCAATTTAGTCATATTGCTTATATCTCAGCGACTTTGGTTAATACCAACCCTTTTGCTTAGACTATTTGTTCTGCCATATCCTCATTGGTTCTGGCAGAGGTCACTATTTATTAAATTCATGATCGCCTTAGTTTGAGGCGATTAACCAAATTTAATTGTCATGAGTTGAAATTGCCTTATAGCCTGATTTGGAGGCAATCTGCTAAACGTTTGTTCGAAGCTGAATATCGCCCTATTGCCTTATGTCAGGGCAATCTCATCAGTATTTTGCACTACTTGGTTCAGCCAATTTTGCCCATTCCACTATAAAGACTTAGGGCTTGTTGTCTACTAATACAAGAATCACAATAAATACTTTAAGGATTGTTTTTCTGGGCCTTGTGGTCACCACTTCAACTTTAGAGGGTAGCTCTACTTCTACTGGAGTAGTCTTTAATTGGATTACCATATTGCAAACTTAATCAAAATGATGCTCAGTGAAACAAGGTGTGGCCCCCTATAGTGAGCACCCAATTTTTAAAAATTGGCACAGGGGCATCATTTTCAGGTGCACATATATCAGCACAAAAACAACTAAGAACTATTTATAAAAAGCTTCTTGGGTAAAAATGGATTAAAAGAAAAACTTATTATCAGAAATGGGGGATTTTTTAATAAAAACAAAGGAGCAACCATATTACCAAAAAACTGACAGTGGCTTGTGGGTTCATAAAAGTAGCCATTCTAGTACATTGGGTTCATCTTCATAAAAAAGACTCTATTTACAGATGGCAATACCGTTTATATACTCCTTACCATAGTTCTATTGGTGCATTTCATGGTTACTGAAAGAACTTAATGATGGTAGATTAAAGGCGTAACATCTAAATTAGGCCAGTAAAGCAAATGACTAGGGCTTAGCAATTACCACAATAGTAGTAATAAGAAAATTGCTATCAAGATACTGGCAAATGGCCAGAATAAAAATATTAGCATATTACCAACTATTTTGCACCATCATGGGGCAAGTAAGATACAAGGATTAAGATAATATAATAAGCAATATGACAACGGAGGCCACAAGCTTTGGTGATCAGTAAATAAGGGAACAAAATTTACACCTGTGAGGATTTGAGTTCGATTAGCTCATAATTTCTAGTGAATAAAAGCCATCCAGCGGACTATAAAGCTGGGGGCCATGGGGTAAGACACATTATAATAGGCAATTGGACACCATATATACTTATTAAGGAACATAAAAATTAAAAATATAATATAACAAGATGGTTAGTCAAACCAATTGCAACAGGAGCTATACTGGGCACTGAAAAAGGTAAGCATTCAAAAGTTTTAATTGTTTTCAAATATATAAATGCTATACTGATTTAAGTTGGATCATGACAAGTACTGCATTTATTGTAAGCATATTATTCACATTGTTAATAGCTGTTTCCGTTACTCTTTAATGGTGCAACTTAATATTGGTCATCTTAGTGCAACAAGCTCTCTTTGCTGACAAATCCCCAAGCGCCTCAATTTTTAGTTCAATGCCTAGTACTTCCAGCTTTTTGAATTAGCTGCTTCAGTATTAGTCAATACACCCCTCTTAATTAAGGAAAATAAAGACTAAATATTTCTTTTTTTTATATTGAGCTATAACTGAAGCAAATTCATACAGTTAGATTGTAAAGATTTAAGAGCCTTGTGATCAATTGCTCTCAGAAATTAGCATCAACTGTAACCCCCTGGGATGTTCACCTTGACTCCCATTATACTGAAAATGTCCTTAATAGATGCGTTTTTTATTATCTATTTTATTGACCAAATATGGGTAGTAATAGTATGAAGACTATTACTTAAGTTGAGTTTTTCTAAATTTCACGTTAATTATAAATTGCAACGCTAAATTAGTGAATGCCCTTCTTCGCTTTGAAGGCATCTCTATATGGAAGGGAACTCTTCCCTCATCTCTTCTTCCTTTAGTAGGGAGATCTTTCCCATTCACTTCTCACGGAGTCTGGCAGAGATCTTGGTAGCCAACTACTTTAGACAAAAGAATTTATCCTTAAACTCAATCCTAAGAGCCAACTATACAACCAATGTATAAAAATCTAAACAACAAAAGTATTGCTAAATTTTATCTATCTGGGGGAAACGAGGGTATTTATAGGGAATTTGGAACCAACCCCTGTTGGCGCTTTAATTGAGTAGACATTGTCTGTTGCCATTTTATTAAATTTCTTTGAGTCACACTCTCATGGATTTTCCTCAATGAGACTAGTCAGATTTCATTGCCTTCTAGCACCGCAACCTTCTCCAGGCTACCAATAAATGCTTCCCTACATTCTTAATTAAATCAGAAAATGTTTTAGAAGCGTCATCAGCACTTCTATACCTTCACAAACCCTTCTCATCAAATGGTGACTAACACCAGTTGTCTTACACAAAAAAAATTAAATTATCAAAATAATATTAATTTCTTAATTACTCACTTACTGTCAAGGATCATCCTCTGACGAGCAATAAGCTATCTGGCATATCGATATGATGGATTAACCATAGAAAATTACCTACTATTTGTTAGGCCAATTCTGACAAACAATAGTTATCATCCAAAAGCTATAAGGCCCATATTCAATTACAGGACAAATTCCCTAGTGCTTAAGCACCTATTGTAATATAAGCAGCTGGGTAATATTAGCATATCAAAATTCTGACACAGATACACTAGCAAAATCTAATCCCCTAATTAGCAAAACATAAAAAAACTCAAGTTTGGCCTAAACAAAAACCTCAGCCAGCCTTGCTGCAAGTACTTTCTGACTTTCTTCTAACAGTTAATTTTAAGTTTGGATCTTATTTTATAAAAGTAGAGCTGGAAAGGGTGGTTAGCCGGGAAGGTAAGACTGCTTCTACCCAAGTACAGGTTTTGAGTTCAAAAACGTACTGGCTAAAAAAATTCTCAGTGTGTTATAATTGTTCCAAGGTTTACCCACCTCGAATATATTAAAAGTAGAGCAGGTAGTCCACAATTTAAAGTTCTGGACATAGTTGGCACTGGATCCTTAATTAATGTTATGACCTCAAAACTTATGCAAAACTAAAATGAGTCCTGATTTGATTCATGAGGCTGAAGATGGAACAACTGGAGCTCAGCTTACTAAAGCTATTGGAGCATACTCATATTTGCTTTAAATAGAAAGCTTCTGATTACTGATGCTACTATCACCTTAGAAAACAGCAGTTATGACATCACCCATTAGAATCCAACTAATGATAAGTTTAATTGTATAAACTTTTCTTTCCAATTACTATCACTTTTAGTAATTTTGATTTGATTCAAAAAGCGTAATTTGATAATCAACACCAGGCGAGATAAGTATGCACAATAAGGTAAAGAGCTAAGGTGAACGCGGTAAAGGGCAGTGGACCCAGACCTGCACCGCCCAAGGGTACCAAGCGCACAGGTACAAACGAAAATCTAAGCAAAAATAAAAAACTGAGGTTGTGCATCCCGCGGGTTTTGTCAATTTCTTAGTAAAATATTGCAGCTATTTGGAAGTATCCCAATTGCAACCACTGTCATCGGTGGAACATGGGATACGAGTTTTCCTGGGTGTAGAAACACCAACAATGTGGGAAAAGTTCAGCGAAGCCCAACAAAAATTTTTCCCACACGCGGTGTACCTTATAACCTATACTATCCGCAGAGGTTGGGTAGACCTTGGGTTTGAAACCGCAGAAGAAGCAAACAATGCAGCAAGATCAGAGTAGTACTTGATCTTTCCAATGGACAGCAATTGGTCCCAACCAAATGCACCCATTGGACAGAATCTAAAGACATCTTCATCATTTTTAACTATCTTTCCAACTACACTGGCGCGCACAGTAGTCAAAAGACATCTCCAAGAAGGCTTGGAAGCCTATGGAGAAATTAAACAATTCATAATGCAACAATCCAACTGATGCCAACCCTTAGCATGGGGGAAGGCAATAGCAATAATTTCACTGAACCAGGATGTAGTAGAGGATATTATAAAAATCCCCCACATCGCATCCTTCACAATTGATGGGAAAAAATCCCAGCTGTTCCATGCAACAGTGGAAAGCGCACCCTCCATTTGCAATTACTGCCAGGCCTTTGGGCACAAGATTCATGCTTGCCCCATTAAAGAAGGCCTGAGAGAAATGGAATTCTGCGAGGAGGAAATGGGCGAAGATGACTCAGAGTATGCCAAAATCACAGATACTACAAAAGACTTCAACTGGGGAGAACAAGGATGATATAAAATAATTGATCCTATTTCCCCAAAAAAAACAAAAAATGGCCAAACAAGCTCACAAGCTGGATGCGGCCAAGGCAAAAGCCTCAGCAGAATCAACTATATCACCGGAGAAGATCCAGGAAGACATGGAGGAATTATTTGTCCATGAACCAATCAGATCCCACAGAAAAACATACACCCAATCTGACCAGTTTGAATTCAGTGGAACCTGATTAAGAAATGAATGCAGCAAAATTGGGGTCCAGTGCACCCCCAGAAAATGTGGAAGTTAACCCAATCAGGAAGGAAAAGCAACAATGGAATGTGCAAGAAAATAATGTGGCCAATAAAAATCCACAAGTGCGCCGCAATAACATTTGAAACAAAGCAAAGCCAAGAGAGGAGCAAAAAATGTGGTGATGAAAAGGGCAGAATACACCCCAACTCCTACTCATGGTTATGCTCTATGCAGCAGAGGTGCAATGGAGAGCAATGTGAGCAAGGGAGTAGGGCCGGGAGGCCCTGCTAACCGCTCCTGAGGCGCATTGGGTGTCTCATTAGAGATAGGGACGCTGAACATAGCGGGACTCAAGGCCTTAATGTCCCAGGCTAAGAAGTCGAGTCTCCTACAAAACCCACCTGTGGATATCCTGGCGGTGCAGGAAACCTTTGTCCACAGGGAGAGGAGGAGGCATGGGAAAAAATGCTCCTCCCAACAATATCGTTTTGGTCACTCCGCTATGGGGTGATAGTATGCGCGAACTAAAACTTTAAATTTATAAATAAAAATTCATTCCTGGATGGCCGTGTACTCACCATAATATTCTCATGGCACACTGAAGTGCACACAATTGCCAGTGTGTATGCCCCAAATGGTGCGCAGGACTGAAGAGAATTTCTCGCAGCCCTAACACAACTAAATCTACCAGCAAACACTTTTGTCATGGGAGACATGAACTGCAGGATTAACCCAGAAATGGACTGATGGCCATACACAATGGAGATACCACAAGGGCAAGTGGAACTTTGAGTACTAAAGGCACCCTGGGACTATATGATCTACTGCTATAAAGGCAATCCCTGCTACAAAACATGACACGCTCACATGTACACAATGGTACACTTTTCTCTATGTCGAGGATAGACCTAATACTTACACTAATAATGTTCCATCACCAAATTTAACAATTTGAAACTAAAAAAATTGAATTCTCCGCCATTGGCTTGTTTTGGTGTCCTACAAACTGGTGGAACCAAGTACTCAAGCACCCAGATGGTGCAGAATACACTCAGAAAGTTTAGCCAACTCGGAATTTCAATCCTGGATGGAGGAAATATCCTCAACCTGGGATTTTCAAATACCCTTTTGCTCAGAACCACTAACCACATGGGAAAACTTCAAAAAATCAACAACCCAACAAATTAAACATACATCATCTAGAAGACACAGGGCAGTTTCAGCCATTATCAAACACACATTGGCAGAAATTGACCATCTAGAAAACAACGTACCAAGAATGGGATACAGCCACAGATGGGGTTGTAATTGGGCAGAAGTTTCTGCTTGGCTAAACACCCTGATCTGCAACACCAACACCGAGTTGGAGTCCAATATAAAGGCAAAAACATAAGAGATGGAGAAACTTGCTCGAGCTACTTTTTCCAATGATTCCACGCCAGGAAAAATACAATAGCTTGTACACAGGTCTGTCAACTGGACAAATCCATAGCAGAAACACCCGAAGAAGTCGCAACTGAAGTACACAGGTTTTACATGAAATTGTATAAATCTGAGCCAGTCAAAACAGATAAAATTGAAAAATTCCTTAGAAGCACACATATTGACACTGCAGTTCAAAATAACAATTTTAATTAACCTAATATTGCGAGGTATTATGGGAAGTAGTACGCGGTGAACCAAGAGGGAAATGCCCTGGACCTGATGGGATTCCCTATGAATTTTATAAAAAATACTCACTAACATCTCTAACATTCTTCTAGCTTCAATGAACAGTGTATTATGGAAACATGCCTCCTACCTGGAGGCAAAGAATCATACAGGGTCGCATTATTCAAGAAAGGAGACAGATTAGACCTATCCAACTGACGCCCAATTTACCTAACCAATACAGATACAAAAGTTTTCACAAAATTATGGCTAAACGACTAGGAGAAGTTGCAACTGATGCGCTATCCCCATCACAATATGGATTTGTCCCAATAAGATCCATATGGGATAACATCCACACAGTTGCAAATGTCTGCCAGTCCAAAACCTCTGGAGCACTTGTCTTTTTAGACCAACAAAAAGCATATGACAGGGTGAACTGGGCCTATCTTAGAGCCTGACTTCAAAAATTCAAGCTTCCAAATAGATTCATAAACTGGGTAATGTTGTTTACAGAGTCTGCAACCATGGCCGTGTGGGGAGCAGGCTTCTTAACCAACCCAATTATCCCACAGAGAGGACTAAAACAAGGAGACCCCTTAAGCCCTCTACTCTAAAAATTTAGCTTGGACCCTCTAATCCGAAATAAAAACACACTACTCAAAGGAATCAACGTCAAGGGCCAACCACAAGTCAAAATGATGGCCTTCGCTGATGATTGCGTGGTGGGCATATCCAACAATCAAGATGCTTGCAGAATTGAGAAGATAATTCAAGACTATTCAGCCATAAGTAACGCATTACTTAACACTGAGAAAACGGAAATTATACTCCTGGGAAAATATCAGACCCAGTGGATGCCATCTACACAGGGCCAACAAGCTAGTACAACATCAAGACTCCTGACCAGACATAGGAGGCGAAAATTAGCAACGAACTCACTAAAACTTCTATTCATCACCAAGCCAACAGCTGGCCCTGTTTGTCACTTAGGAGTATGGTTGGAAGCAGGAGGATACGCTAACTCCATGATGGAAAATCAATTATTAGACAAAATAACAAAACGCATTGCCTTCTTTAAATGGACACCAAACAGGTCTAACAGGAAGGGTCACAGTAGCCAACTCAATATTTCTATCAATTGTATGGTTCACAGCCCATGAAATCGCTTTCTCACCATCTTTCTTCAACACAGTCCACGCCCTATTACAAGGATGGCTATGGTCCAACCACAACCTCCCTGTACACCTTGAAACCCTATTTGGCTCTAGAAGAAATGGAGGTATGGGGCTTACTAATTACGTAGAGCAAGCAACCCATATACTGGGATCCTGGATAGCTCAGGTGACTAGTCCAGATCTTCCAGATACACACTGGGCCAGAAAAGCAAGATATAACTTCACACTTGCACTACAATTAAGAAACCCAGATCACCCAAACACATAATTAAGTATCTGGCATCCCATCCCACAGCTGCAGGACCACAAGGCACTCCTGCACACTTCAAACGAATACTCATAGCCATGAGAAGAGCGACATGGAAGATTCATATAAATGATCAAACCAGTCACTGAGGACGCCCAAGGCTAACTCACAGACAGGAGATCAACGATCAAATAGTCACAGACAATATAATAAGCAAAAGCCCAAATACCATAGCCAGGATAGATTACCTGGACCATATGGACATACCCTACAACCTGGAGACCCAAAGAAGAGTATGGAGATACACACATCACCCTCTACTCCAACCCAGGATAAGAGCAATTGTATGGAGGTACATGAGGAGAGTATACTGAACAGCTGAACGGTCAAATGTCACTCATACCTCATGTGAAATATGTGGTCAGTATGGAAGCCTAGCCCACCATTTAGAACAATGCCCAACATCAGTGGCTGTATGGAAAGAGGCCATGCGCCTTTTCTTGCCAAGAAAACGGACATCCATTCAGCCTAGCAAGGAACATGTTCGCTATAAACATGGACTCTCCTATCCATCCATCTATCAGGGCGCTAATAGTAGCAATAGCACTATGGACGATACAAAAAATGGTAATGGAATTATTCTCAGAAGCAGCGCCAACAATCCAAGAAGCCATTCATCGCTTCCACAGCCATATATTGGAACATTTCCAAGCATGGCTGTTTTTGACATATGACCCCCTGTAACAGAAGGACAATCAACACATGGTTCCCCATATGGTTCCTAAAAGTTGATCCTTTCCTTCACACATGCTGCATCCAAGAATAAGCCAGCATAACCCCCCTCCCTACCGTCCTAATCTTGGTGATCCTGGAGACAACAAGAGGGGATTTGAACCCTCTGGGGTGTCTAAAATTGTCAAATTTCATTAGTTTTCTCACTATATTGGAAGTGCTTGTCCCCTGGTCGACCTTCCCCAAATAAATAATAAGAATTTAATTGTATAATCAATCACAAGAAACAATTTCTATCTCTCATGGAATCTTGCTTACCACTGATATCCAATATACCATCTAAAGATAAGGGGATCCCATTAAGAGTTGATGTCTCATAATGCATCCTAGATCTATCTGTCAAATAAAATTTTAAATTAAGGGATCAAGACTAAACTTCCCCTAACAAATTTGATGCTAAGGATGGAAACCGTTCTACGCCTCCATTCCCCTATTAACATCAACGTTCTCAAGCAGTGTGGTAGCCTTCCAAGTTAAAAATCAATTTTTCCTATACTCATGTTCTATAAATATATGGACAACCTAAATTTTTCTATAAAAAAACTTTGACTTGTTTTGGGAACTTAAACCTTCCTATGAAAAGTCCATCTCTGTTTTATTAGATAATATAGCCAATTAGACTTAACAAATACCACGGAATGTGGCCATTAAATATGTCAAACTCTGTCCTATTAAACATATTATTGGAAGTGAGCTGTTTTAGCACTTTACCGAACTTAAGGTATGCCCACCTACCAAAACTTTACTCAGTCAAAAGTAAAGTAGGGATACCCTTGATACTAATCAACTTCAAGGTGTGGAAGATGTATTCTAAAAATACAAAAATACTTTTTTAAGGAACCTGGAGATTATAGGAAAATGTCTGGAGTCATACATTAAGTGAAAACTGAAAAATGTTCCCCCTCTCAAAGATTGATCTTGATGGAAGTCCAAATAGAGGAGGATCAAGTGCTTCTTGAAATTAGAACAATATTAGAGGCCAGACTACTTGCACCTTCAAAAGCCCTTGGATTTCCCCTCTGCTATTATTCCGCAAAAAAGAGGGAGGCGATCAGTTCAAAATGAATTATTACCGCCAAAATCCATCACTTAAAAGATAGTTACCACCTTTTTTAGATAGATGACTCTTTATATATAATGTCTGGATTAAAATATTTATGGCGATGGATCTTGTAAGTGGTTACTGGCGGATCAACCTATACCTAAGGACTGAGAAAAATGTGTTCTTATCTCTATTGATGGCTAATCAAACCTAAGAGGATGCCGCAGGGGCTATTCAATGCCCCTGCTAACTTTCAAGAGAAACGGATGATTTTTAAAAGACTTTAAACGATCTTTGTGCTAGTCTACCTTGACAACACAACCATCTTTTTGTAAACTTTCACTGATTATTCAGCTTACCTTAGGGACGTCTTAAAGCAACGAAGATATTTATCTTAAAACTAAAGCCATCCAAATGTTCCTTTTCAAAGAAAAATGTATGTTTTTGTGTCATAACTTAAGTCAAGAAGGAATCTCTTCAATGAGTGATAAAGTCACGACCATCTCTGAGATTCTGCTGACTAAGTCCCTTAAGGCGTACAGGGTTTTAGAAATGGTATAAGAACAACAAAGGGGGAGGATACCTCAGTGGTAGAATATGGACCCTCTACCACTGCCTCCCCAAGTTCAATTCCAGTACAGGAACTTTGGGTAGGGACAATTATGACTGTGTTAGCATTGTGCACCAATGCCCAAACTGAGATAGCAAATAGAAAGGCGGTTCATGGAGTTTCTGGCCTATCATACGCTGCGCATGGAGGTTTTCAGGTTTTATCCTTCTTTCCCATTAATTTTAATCCTCTTTATCCTTCATTGGTATGATATCATCCCCAGGCCAGCCCACCTTAAATAAAATTTATAATTTGAATCTAATAACAACAAATTGTTCTCATTTTAAAGGTACATACAAACCCTTAGTCTATTTTTATCAAGGAAAATTATTTCCAGTGGGGTGAATAGCAACAACAATCCATTTTATTATTAAGCTTATATCACAATTACTCTCCCGTTCTTATAAACCCAACTTTGAAAACCATATTTTACTATTCACTTACGCTAGCAATATTTCTATAAGAGTCATACTATTCTAACATGATAATGACTAGTGGGCCATATTATTGCTTATTACAACAAAACATTAGCTAAAGCTGAATTCAACTATAGTGTAACATAATGTGTGTGCCTGGATATCTTAATGGCCACCAAACACTTCTGACCCTCCTTTTTATATGGAGCCCATTTCACTATAGTTACTGACCATGCATTTTTTCATATGTGTAACGCACTGGCCACTACTAATGAGCCACAAATGATTTGGGAAGCAGAACCTAAGTCTATGACCAAAGGGTGTAAAGGGTTCCAGAAAACATTCTTCTAGTGCATGTGCTACAGGCACCATGGATGAACTCCCCTTGAGGGCAGTTGCAAGGAGATCTTTCTCTCACCGCTAATTTTTTTAAAAATTACAATTACCTGGAAATTTTACATTATCAAATTAAAACAAATAATGGTGGAAAAGTCCACTGAAAGCTCTTTTTGAGCATCATAAATCACCAAAACAATCCCCAAATCGCAGAATCCTTGGTTGCCAACTTGCATGTCAACACATACTACAAGCTCCCAGACTACAGCTGCAAAAGCAGATGCAAACCCAGATTTATCAACACACGGTGGAATTGCAAATGATCCTGACATTATAATGCCTACCTAAGTCAACTCTGTTTTGACTGAGGGTAAAAAAATCGGCGCGCCCCACTCTGGAGGCGCATTCAAAGGATTAACCAAGGTAGCAGGTGGTATCACCGCTCCCAATACCACGCAGGGGGTTCTGGCGGCTTTGCCAACCACCACCCCTTTGGAAATCAGCCAAGACGGCTAAACTGAATTTACAATAATTGTTAGCTAAGTTGGCTTTCATTTACATGATTTGGAAAGCAACCAACGTTCCCAAACTGAATTGATGATAGATGGCAAATCAGTTGGCAATCATTTTCACTCTTTAGAAGGCAACAACACGCCTGAACTGAATCAGCATCGTGTGTCAGATCTGTTTGTGGTAATTTTCATCTACATAAAAATCAAAATCAAGTTTCAATTAGAACTAGCCAAATAATTAATCAGACCACAGAAAAATCCAAGACAGCATCTACTGATGGTCAGATGAAGGCTGGAGGAACAGATTGGTGTGAAGAAGAGCCTGAATCCACCAAACAATTTTCAGGAAGTAATTTCAAAACAGGTAAACCCAAACTACCTGAAAAA